>BQNB010018921.1:0-64791 GCA_026074375.1 Tanacetum coccineum | reverse complement strand
AGTACGAAATTTGCTTATTTGAGCTTATTTTCAAAATCAGTAGCCAAATTCAGTAAAATTTGTTACTTCTGGTCAAACTCGGTAGTCAAAGTTTGTTACACTTGGTCAAAGTTTGTTTCATCTGGTCAAAATTTGTTACATCTGGTCAAAGTTTGTTAGAACTGGTCAAACTCGGTAGTCAAAGTTTGTTACACCTAGTCAAAGTTTGTTAGAACTGGTCAAACTCGGTAGTCAATAGTCAAACTCGGTAGTCAACTGGTCAAACTAGGTAGTCAACTGGTCAAATTCAGTAAAGTTTGTTACACCTGGTCAAAGTTTGTTAGAACTGGTCAAACTTGGTAGTCAAAGTTTGTTACATCTTGTCAAAGTTTGTTACATCTAGTAAAATTTGGAAGTCAAATTCAGTAATTTTTTGGTCAATAGTCAAACTCGGAAGTCAAACTCGGTAGTCAAACTCGGTAGTCAAAGTTTGTTACATCTAGTAAAATTTGGAAGTCAAATTCAGTAATTTTTTGGTCAATAGTCAAACTCGGAAGTCAAACTCGGTAGTCAAACTCGGTAGTCAAACTCGGAAGTCAAATTCGAAAGACAAATTCAGTTAAAAAAATCTATAATTAATTGAAATTGATCAATTACGGTTTTATCGTAATCTTGATTCCTTTTCAATTGATTCTTCTGAGAAAACTGTGATATTTGTGAACGATTTGATTTGTGTGGAATTGATAGTTTGTGTGGATATGATAGTTTGTGTGTGATTTGGTTTGTGTGATATTTGTGATTGAATTTTTGTGTTGAAAATTTTTGGGTTCGTCGTGATTAAATCAGAAAAAAATGGGATCAAACGAGAACTAGTAATCTAAGTGATCTATTTGTTATCGTGTTTTTTCGAAATTTGTTTTCGAAAAACACAAACAACATTTCCTTGATTCATTTAAGTGAAGTGTTGGATTACCAAGATTACTTATGATATCATAATTTTGATAAGGGGAGATTGTTAGAATTAAAGTTAGTAGTTGACTCTCATGCTTCGACCACACTTCACACATGACTACACTATCGAATATTCAGGTGCAACAAGATTATGATTATGTTTGATGGTTATCAAATGCAATCAGGGGGAAGAGAAGTGTTCTAGCTGAATATTTTGATAGAGTGCAACATTTAGGGGGAAGAAATGTGAAGTATGTGCATTCAAATGGTTGTTTATTTAGGGGGAAGCAATTAGGGGGAAGAACATCAATAACATCTCTACCTTTCAGAAGCAAGAACACCATCGTAATTCATACCTTCATTTCTCATACTCAAAGTTCAAAGATACACTTCCGCAACTCTGATAAACCAAAGAACTTCCTCTAAAATCGTCAAGTTGTTGATCAAGACAAAAGTTCTACATGAGGAAGATTGTAAGCTGTAAAGAAAGTATGAGTATGTTGGTTAGAAGCTTTAAAAGACAAATCAAGATGGATTCGCGGTAAAGAATGATGACATGAAAAGATCTCAAAGGCAAAGGAAAAAGAAAATGAAAAGATAAAGATCAAGATCACAAGAGATCTCAAAGGCAAAGGAAAAAGAAAATGAAAAGATCAAGATCAAGATCACAAGAGCATGATTGGAACAAGACCACTATTACACAACAAGACTCAAGACAAACAAGCGTTAAAGTTCAAAGATCAAAGTCACAAGAGAGATCTCAATGAAAGTTCAAAGATCAAAGTCACAAGAGAGATGATCATCCTTTAGGGGGAGATTGTTACAAATAAGGAAATGATGATCATTAATGCAATCAAAGAGAGATCTCAATGATCATCAATTAGGAAATGATGATCATTAATGCAATCAAAGAGAGATCTCAATGATCGTCCCTTGGGGGAAGATTGTTAGGATTGATAAAAGTGACGATCTTATTGAGATAAATGTCTTGTAATAAATAGTGAATTAATATTGTGTAATAGGGTAAGTAAAAGGCTTGTGACTAAAATAAAGTCACAAGACTTGGCTAAATAGAAAAAGTCTAAAAGTCAAAGGGGCTAAATGGTAAAAGTCTAAAAGTCAAGGGCTTTATGCTCATTATTGTAAATGGGTATAAATACCCCTCCACCACCTCATTTGTGAGGTGTGTCTTCTATGTGTTTCTAAGTTTCATTTCATTACCCTCCTCCCTCTTTCTCTCTCTACTTTCTCTCTCTAAACTTATCACTATATTGCTTATTGATCCTGATTTTTAGACCTAACACCAATGCTTTTCGTTGAGGCCAATTTTGATTTTCTAAGGAAGTGTCCTAGTTGTTAAATCATTTTGTGCCTTTGTACTTTGCCCTTTGTGGCTTTTCTTTATAAATTTATCTTTAAGAAAAAAAGATGACGAACTTGTTGAGATGGGTGACTTGAATGTGAGTGATATAGATGTCGCAGGTATGGTGAACGAGGTTAGTACCAGTATACCTATTGGTAACGTTACTGGTAAGGATGGTACGGCTGGAAGGATGACTGTAGTTACTGATTCCATTAGTGACTCTATTGTTGTAAAATTTTACTCTACCTGGTAAGGCTGCTACTGTTACTGGTATGAAACATAACTCTACTGGTGTCGGTACAACAATTTTTGGTATGTCGATTACGTCTAAGGAAGTGCGTCTAGGATTGGTAGAGAAAATTAAGGCTAGTGCTTTAGATGATGTAATTTATGGGCTCACTACTGCTGAGCGTAAAGCCACTCATGCTTTGATTCTAGATTTGGAAAGAGGTTTTAATTACTTGAATTCAGATAGTGATGATACCCCAAGTAAGGAACATAACAGGGATATTACTACTAATACGGGTCTTAACTCGTCGGTCTCAAATGTAACTTTAATTGATGATGATACTACTCCAAGTATGGATCACCATTGGTCTCGTCCGTGGATGGGATGAACGTACCTTTAGGTGGGGGGTTCAGTTTATGTCCAATGTTGCTGATTTATACCCTAGTAGTATAAATTCAAGGATACCACTACAAAGATGTCTAATGTTGATGACGATGCTTTTCCTAGTCACGAATCGCCCATCGTCAAATCTGCTTTCATCCAATCTAAGCCTAATTTGTATGCGGGAGCAGATGGTGCTTCATCATCCGAATCTAAAAAGATAGAGGCGAACTATCAATCTTTAGTTTCAAAAAATTTATGTGATGGTGTAGAATACTAGTTATCTAATCAAACACACAATCTTAACAAGAAATCTTAGAGAGAGAAAGAGTGGTTGGACACTTCTAGTGAGAAAAAGGAAAAGAGTAAAATATTAGATTAATGAAATGACCAACACCCTCTCCAAGGCATGGAGAGGGTTTATATACGTGTACAAAGGCCGGCCTCCCATGGGCTTGGCCCGGTTAGCTTACATAAGTTCCAAATATTATCTAAGACATATGAGATACATATTTAGGAGTGACTAAGACTTTTCTTGATTTCTAACAATCTCCCCCTAAGGGAGGTCACTCCAATTTACAAAATCTTAAGCTCAGCATTCTAAGAATGTCTTTAATCTTTGCTCGTGGTCTTGAATCTTTGTCTTTATCTTTATCTTGTGATATGTGTAGTGATCTTTTGACTTTAGGCTTGAGCTTGTTTCTTTAGCTTGAGTTGTACGTGATCTTGAGCTTCATTGAGATCATCAGCCAAATCTAATCTCTAATCATCATCTTGTAATATTTTGCCTTCTTATGATGTTGTGACTTTCGGACCAACATGCTCAAACCTTTCTTTATTTTGAAAGCTTGTATAATCATCTTTCTTGAAATTCTTTAACTTTAACACTTAGTCATTTTAAGGAAGACGTGCAGTATTAGAATAACGGAAGTCTTTTGAAACATGTACTTGAGCTTTCATAATGTCTTTATGTTTGTTGGTCGAGTATGAGCATGTGGCAGTAAATCTTGACTCGTCATGGACTAGTTGCTGCTACCGTCAGGAAAACCTGCATGTATGGGTTAGTGATATACAACATATATGGACGAAAGTGTCTTTGTCACTTTGTCGAATACGGATGCAATAACCATGGTTCCTCGTTAATCAGTATAAATACTGCATGTGATCAGGTAGAATTCAAAAGAATCTCCGTGATAGGGTTTCGCAGTTGCACTAGTCATTCTCATTACCAAAGCGTCTGAAAGCAGACACACGGTATGAGTGAACTAGTGAGTTACTGTCTCACCGATTGAATTGAAAATTAATTTGAAAATCAATCGATGTGTCACTTGCTAAAGTGGTTTTGCAACACATCGAGAGTTTTATGCATTTCAAAATTCACAACTGTCAATTCATAGTCTGGACTGAATCGATATCCAGTGTCACAAGTTTGATCCATATAGGATCTCACAAGTCACCTACCATAGAGCTTGTTTGATGTTGGCTCTTGAAGAATACTTTAGTATCACTCTGATGTTCTAACAATATCACAAGGATAATGCGTAGGACTCTTAAGATATTTCTTGTTTTCACAGTGTATGAATAACAAGTATATATTGGATTAGTATCCTAGTGAGATTTATGGATGATCTCTTTATGGCTCTAGACTCAATAATGCATTTTGGTTTCAGTAATCAGAGGCTAGAGCAGACTGTCACCTTTTCAATATCAACTAACTCAGAGTGAGAAATTCGATAGAAATTCGTTTATCTCCGTAAGAAATGAAACAAGAGTCTTTTGAGAGACCTTGAGTTGCTAGGGAGGGTTGTGCATTACATCACTGGGTCCATGATGTCTATCTTCAATACCAGACAACAACTTAGTATTTCTGATAGCATATGTATTGACCCGGTTTCTGCCTAAGTGTATGGAGGGCTTCTTTCTTTACACCTTTTATCCTTACATTTATTTTTCATTCTTCAACCACTTCAATGCTTACCAAGACTTCATCACTACTACCTTGTTAGGTTTGTTCTAGTGTTAGCTTTGTCTTCATTCTGCATTATCCCCTTTCTTACTTTTACTCCTTTTGTATCATACATAAGGACTTCTATTCTATCTAATAGAATGTCCCTGGGTAGATCCCTCTAGTTCTGGCTGGATCATAGGAACGAATACCTATACTTAACCACTTTATAACTCCGATAAAAGTAAATACATGGTTGGTCTTTGGGTATTGTTCTCATTGCCTTAAAACCATTTTGGAAAAACTCAATCAAGGTACTTGTGATATATATATCAAAACATTTGTACCTTGATAGTTTTTACTTTTCAAAAATGCTCCCCCTCAACACATGCATCGATAACCAAAATTGTTTAGCATGGTGAGGGAGGAGATCGTACTAGAGTCTTTACTGATCACATATTACAAGTTGTATATTTTAATCACATTTTGTCCCCTTATCAAAAATGTCAATTTTTTTGATATTTTAGATATTAATTGATTCAAATATGTTTGAAAACTGTTTTGGGGAGAAAGATGTTCCGATTATTAGCAAGCCTTATTAGGAACATTTTAATGCCCCCCTCAATTAATAAGGGTATTATATAGTGTTGAGTATGTTAATTTGAAAGATTTTGAACTTATTGAAATATTCTTGAAAATTCGTACCCACACACTATATAAGCCTATTTTATGTCCTACACTACGTATATGCATGTTCACAAGATAAAGAACAAAACTGGACCACAATATTAGCATGACAAAATGAAAACGTCAGATTGTCCGCATACGTAGTCTGTAGTCCGTATCGTTTGTCCTCCCACCAACACAACATTTCAAGCGTCTCTTGAACCGTCTTTCCAACAAGAGGTTGTCCATCATTTATACCATTTCATCAGTCCATTTATGATCTTTCTTTGTCCAAGCTCTCTTTGGCATTGCTTTAACTTTTTTTTCAAGTTCTGAAAATCTTTGCTCAAACTTCAAGGACGTGTCAGATTCGGATACATTTGTAACTTGGGCTTGTGTGGTTGGTGGTGTCGGTGTTGATGTTGTCTTTTCAGTAACCATTGAGATAACAATGTCAATGAGTGGAGTTCTTTGGACAGCTAGGTCCTCTTGATGAATGAAAACATCTATCATTGACTGAATCTCGTGTTCAGCAGATGACAGAGTTCAACTGGTTGTTCATTTCCAGCTTGTTTCTCTGCAACTTCTGCATCATCTTTGTTTTCATCATCTTCGTTTTCATCATCACTAGAGACATCTTGAACTTCATCATCATATCCAGAAAGTGAGTTGCTTGAGCTACCAGAATTATTCTTTGGCTCATCAGGAACCTCTAGAATAATACCAGATCATTCACTTGAACCTTTGGAAAGTTGTTGAATTATGTAGTCAAGCATGCTTCTTCTTCTATTAGAAACTTACATAGCTTCCCCCTGAACTAGCAATCCTTTGTTGAGTAGATTCAAGGCTTTCTTTCAAGCACATCGGAATAAGAATACCTATATGAAGAAGTCTTGATAGATATATCCTAAATATTCGAAGTACCCAATTCTACCCCTTTCAAGAATTCGAAACAATATCATCAAAGTCAATTAAGTCCCGGATGTGCGCATTTCTCTCTTCAGGATAATGATGATATGAATTGTAACACCAAAGTCAACTAAGTCCCAGATGTAAACAATTAAACCCTCTAAGTAGCCGAAATTATAAAACCGTAGGCAATTAAGTCCCGGATGTACACACTTCTTCCTGCAAGATACTGACTATCTAAATGAATCATCATACCTATGTGTACCTCTTTTATCAAATGTTACTACTACTATGATAATAAGCTTAGTGATTAGCCGATCGGGGAAACATTAGATGAATCAGAAACATAGCATCAACTTCAAGGTTTCTAAAACTACGTAATCATTTCCAAACAATCCTAAGCCTTTTAAAACTATGAGGTGTTGGCAATATTGGTCGTATGTAGTTTTAAGCCTAAGCCACTAACCTTGAAATTAATAATTGCAACTAAGTCCCTAAAGTTTGAAACTAATAACATCTAAAGCCCTTGTAGTTAATAAATTAACTCCACTTCAAACTATGATCCGTCATTATTAAAAACTTTATCCGTTTATTCTTTGTTTTATTTGAAGAATCATTTTAAAAGATATATTCATAAGCACTTTTCTCCCCCTTAAATAATGACTCGTTTTCTATTTAAAGAGCTGTAGTCATTGTTTGAGTGATAGAATATTCATTGAAAATCTTTTTATGATGAGAAACTGATAAGACTGATTTGTTTTTATAAGACAACACCTTTTACACCAAAAATAAGATTTCTCTTATTTTGAAAAATAAATGCACTAACACGTACATTTATTTTATAGAGAGCCCGGGTTGTGTAGCAAAGTATACACAAGCCTTCGCATGATCATAAAGTAGATCATTCCTGAGAAAGTTAATTCCCATTGTGAGGTCAAGTTTTCTTTTTGATGAAATACTTTCCTTTAAGATTAAGATCGGGTTGCTATTTGAAATAACAGCAAGCCAATGACATATTTTGAAAACATTTACAACTTCTGCTCGAACTTTATTTACAGCTTTGTATCATTATTGAATGACATTTCTAAAGTCGTAAATATTATCGATTTTCAAAAGACATGTCAGGCAAAAACATATTTTTGGTATATTCTGATTTTATATTTTTGTATTTGATTTTCTGATTTTATATTTTTGTATTTTCTTTTTGTAAAATTTTATAAAAATGAAAAATCTTTTTTGAGTTTTTCTGATTTTCTATATTTACATAGGATACAAGAAGATGTGCCACCATCACTCTTCTTTTTCTTCTGCTAGTCTTTTCAGCGTTTCAGGAGACATACTTCTCATTCCAAGCTCGTTGATAAGAAATTCAAGTCTTTCTCATCCCAATGCCTTGGTAAAGATATCTGCCAGCTGATATTATGTTCTGACGAAGTATAGCTCAACCACCCCATTTTCCACTTGCTCCTTGATAAAATGGTATATGATGTTAGTATGCTTGGATCTTGAGTGTTGGACATTGTTACAACATAAGGCAATGACACTTTTGTTATCGCAGTACAGAGGTATTTTATTGAACCCAAGGCCATAGTCAGTTAATTGTGATCTCATCTAAAGTATTTGAGCACAACATCTTGACAAGGCAATGTATTCAGCTTCTGTACTGGATATGGTGGTGCTCTTCTATTTCTTAGACGACCAACTGACTAATCTGTCACCCAAGAGCTGCATACTTCCAGATGTACTTCTTCTGGTATCTTGGCAACCAGCATGATCAGCGTCTGTAAAAGCTGTTAGTGCAATACAAGAATCCTTCGAATACCACAAACCCATATTAATGGTTCCTTGTATATATCGAAAGATTCGTTTAATGGCATGTAAGTGCTTTTTGGTAGGCTTAGCCTGATACCGAGCACACATGCAAACAGCAAATACAAGGTCCGGTCTACTGGATGTCAGATACATAAGGGAACCAATCATTCCACAATAACGTGTAAGATTAACTGCTTTCCCTTATGGATCTTCATCCAGTTTGGATTTCTCTATCATGGGAGTATCCATCGGGTCACTGGTTTCCATACCATACTTTTTAATTATTTCAAGAGCATATTTGGATTGGTTAAGAAAGATGCCTCTAGGACTTTGAGAAATCTAAAGTCCTAGAAAGAAAGACATTTTGCCCGTCATCGACATCTTAAATTTTGAACACTTTATTTTAGAAAAATTTTCACAGAGTGACGGATCAGTAGAAGCAAATATTATATCATCTACATAGATTTGCACCAGTAAGATGTCTTTTCCTTTTTTTGAGTGAACAATGTAGGATCAACCGTGACTTTGGAGAACTTTTAGGAGAGTAGAAACGATGATAACAAATCATACCAAGCTCGTAGAGCCTGCTTTAACCCGTAAAGAGCCTTCTTCAGCTTGTACACATGGTTGGGATTATCTTGATCTACAAACCCGTCTGGTTGACTGATGCAGACCTCTTCATGTAGTATACCATTTAAGAACGCAGTCTTGACATCCATTTGATAGACTGTCATGTTCTTGTGAGCGACATATGCAATGAAGATTCTTATAGCCTCTAGTCGAGCAACCGATGCAAAATATTCTTTAGAGTTGATTCCCTCTTCTTGACGATATCCCCTTGCTACCAACCTAGCCTTATTTTTCAAAACACCTCCCAGCTCGTCTAATTTAACCTTGAAAATCCACTTCAAAGTGATTATCATGACACGATCTGGACAAGGGATGAGCTCCCATACTTCAAGTCTTTCGAACTCATTTAATTCTTCTTGCATTACTTCGATCCAGCAAGATTCCTTTAAAGCTTCTTTATAATTCTTTGGGCTTCGTTTTGTAGTTAATGTCTGGTAGAGACAGGTCGAGAAGGACTTCCAATGACATTATCCATCGGATGATCCTTGGTCCATTTTCTGAGGTGTTCAAGTGGTTGATTGACTGAATGCACATTAGTTAGAATAACATCCCTTGAAGAATATTCTTCAGAATTTGGTTCTGGAATTGGAACACCAAAGAAGGGATCATTATCTAGATGTGCAACTTCAATATCGTGAAAATGTTCTTCAACACCGGAAGGAATAACTAGAGATTGTGTTTCTTGAGGGGTTTGTGAAGTACTTGGGGATGGTGCATCTTGATTAATTGTAGTTGAGAAATGTGTACTGGTTAGATCAGTAGGTCTTGGAGTAGCAACCGCATAAATAGGAGAAACAACACTTGTTGGAGGATTTAAGTACTCATCAAACATTAGCTCAAACAAAGTATCCAAGTCCTTCTTTGTTGGTGGGACATACGTTGTTGGAAAAGGAGGATTTGGCACGAGTCCTGAACTGATTGTTCCAGGAGTCAAAAGTTAAGGCCCGGGTCCTGAACTAAACTGTTCAGAAGCCATCGCTATCAGGTCATCAAAGTCATCGTAAATAGTTTCAATGATTAGACGGGTCCTCTTGTTGTAGATTCGGTAAGCCTTCTTTATAAGAGCATAACCGACAAAGATTCTAATATCTGCTTTAGGTTTTAACTTGCCAAGATCTTCACTATCATTGATGGGGTAGCATAAAGAACCAAAGACATGAAGGTAAGATAAGTCGGGTTTCCTATTATGGAGAAGTTCATATGGGGTTTTGTTGTGACGTTTACGGATTAAGGATCGATTTTGTGTATAGCAAGCTGTTGCAACTGCCTCTGCCCCATAGAAATAATGAAGCCTTCGAGAATATCAACATTGTTCGTGCAACTTCCACTAAAGTTCGGTTCCGTCTTTTGACAATGCCATTCTGTTGTGAAGAGCGAGCAACGGATGTTTGATGTGAAATCCCAACATATTCATAGTAAGCCCTCAGGGTTGGATTGACAAACTCTGTGCCATTATCGGTTATGATATTTTGGACTATCGCATTGAGACGAACTTGAATCATTTTGAGAAATTTAATCACAAACTCTGGAAATTCATCCTTTGATCTTAGAAATTTTACCCAAGTAAACCGAGAGTAATCGTCAACAATTACCAATATGTATTTTCGCCCATTGATGCTTTGAATCCTCATTGGCCCGCAAAGGCCATGTGCAGTAGATAGAGATTTTCTTGAATGGAGTCCTCAGCTTATAGAGCACAGGCAAAACATAAATGATCTTTCTGAAACTTTAATTTGGGCAGCCCACAGACCAGTCCTTTTTTAGCCAGTGCAGTGATAGAATCAAAGTCTAAATGTGACAACATTCGATGCCATATCCAAGACTTCGTCTTTGAGGCTTTTGACAAGAGATAAATGGGAGAGGATAGCATCATATCTTCCAGAGACAAGGTGTATACCAATTGTAGAATACTAGCTATCTAATCACACACAAAATCTTAACAAGAAATTTTAGAGAGAAGAGTGGTTGGACACTTCTAGTGAGAGAAAGGAAAAGAGTGAAATATTAGATTAAGGAAATGACCAACACCCTCTCCAAGGCATGGAGAAGGTTTATATATGTTACACCCCATAAATTTCAGGTCATTATTTAAAACTTTTCCGATCATTACTTTTGACATTTATACTTTACGTTTAAATCTGGCAATTTTCCGGGAGGTTGTCCCGCGTAAAACTGAAAATAGTTACCGAAAGCGTGCTGACGTCGGACTGAGAATGGTCTACGTGTATTATACCTAATAAAGTCATTCTATGTCATTTCATGGTTTACGAATATTTACGTTTGCAATTTTTATTTTTTTTGAGTACAATTTACATTTGTTGGGAATAAATCTTCATCAAGAGTTAATACTGCCAAGGTATAACTAGCAGTACTAAAAATTATCATCTACTATTGTTAATGTTGTCAAAAATTTCGAAATCCCTCCCCTTAACCTTTGAAATTTCATTATACACTCAAAAAGAAAAGGAAAACAAAAAAATTGAATTTTAAACATAAACACAGCAAGATAGCGACACTTTTGTCTTTACCCTACCATTCTCCCAACATATTCTTACACATTGCATAAGGCTTGGACGACTTGAGGTTAGCTATAGAAGTTCACCTTGGAGCTAAAGAAAAGCCTATGGCTTCCCCTCTTTTGACCCTATGTTGACCGAAACCATAAGGAGCCACAAAGGTGGATGGTTCCACTTTTCTACCAAGCCATGGCTCATCATGTGTCCAAAACCCTAAACCCTTATGCCATATAAATACCACATAATATAATTTTAGGCCATTTCTTACACACACAAGCCTCAACAAAAATCTTTTCCCCCTTTTTCTTGTTCTTGGCGTCGGCACAACACATACACACACTAACACTTTCATAACTTTGATTTCTACCAAGATCCAAGCATCTCAAATCCATTTCTAACAATATATAAGGTGTTTCCAAGTATCTAATCAAGGTTAACAAGGGTTCCATTCAAGATCCACATATTAGAGTTTTGATTAAATTGGGGGCTTTTCAAGATTTATTGTCGGTTTCTAGATCTAGGGTTTTTTTTAGTTAGATCTGTATTTTCCTTTCTTGCCCTTCACAGTTCTTGTAATGTATATTCTCGACATTTTTCCTTTGATTAAATTTTGTTCTTGATGTTCTATGATCAAGTTTATATATAAATATATTTATATATCTATATATATAAGATATATATATATCATACATACATACAATAATGTAAATTAAAGAACACATAAAATTGTAATTATTACAATAAAGCTATCTTGTTTTTTTGTGGAAAAATACACAAAACACAAAGGATGATGCACTTGTGTTTTGCAAACAAAGATGAGTTTAGATTAAGAGAGATTAAGAGTGGTTTTGTTGGTTGTTTTGGTGAAAAAGAGTTTAGGTTAGACTAGACACTATGACGGTGTTATGGTTGAGTCTATGGTTAGGTCTATGGTACATTTTCGAAAATAATGCTTGCTGGTCCGAACTTATTTTGAGGATTTAGGACACTTAAAATGTTTTTATTAGCCGAGAAGGTAGTTTTGGATAGCTCGTTTCGAATAGATAAGTTTTCATATCTCGAATGCCAAAATCGGACTTAAAACGACCAAGTTATGATCAAATGAAGCTTGAAACATTTTTCGGCAAAAATGATTTTTACACGATCAGATCAGAATCTAAAATGGACAATTCGGACCCCTTCGAGTCCGAATCGGCTTTTCTATAAAAACACAAAAGTTGTCCGAAATGATGTTTTCCATCCGCGCTTCGCGAAATTTGAGCTCAAAGTGCATCATGAATGAGTTAGACCTTATTTTCGTTTATATATTTATCGAACACTAAATTTTATTAGAAGATATTTTAAGCAAGTTGGTTAGGTTTTGAAAACTTTAGAAAATAATAAATTAGAGTTTGAATATTATTACGAAGGATTAGAGGTTTCCTAGAGACGATAAGTCGGAATCGCCGAACATTACTAAAAATAGTAAGTTAGTGTATATAAGCGGGATAGACGTAAAAGGTAGACGTTTAGGTCACTAATGCGTTTAGGGTAAATGGAATCATCGTATATTAGGGGACGATGTTAACGTCCCGAAACTTAGAACTATCCTAAAATAGAAACTTCTCAAAAAATAGTAACTTTCCAAAATTAGAAACTTGTCGTTAAACATATCGTAACGTAACTATAAACTGTATACTTCCTTAATGTCACGTTTTACTATATAAAAACAAAGCATAAACACTTATGGATGTCTATTTTCGTTGAGCGTCTTATGCGATGTTTCGTATTTATTTCTCGTTTCTGAAGCGCGTCTTTTAATTAGGTCGCGATTAGAGTCGTTCGATATCGTTATTATCTCCGTTGAATTATTTGCTCACCATTTGCTCAAGGTGAGTTCATAGCCCTAACTTTTTACTTGTTTAATATTAATCCTATAACTTTAGGTGAGAACATGCTCGTTACAAACTTGTTACCTCTTATGATTTCAAACTTTATAATGTTCGTTTGCAAACTCCGGATACATGATTGATATCACACTTTGTTTTACTTATGGATGCAATTACTTAAAGCATTTCTTTTGGAAATACATTGATTTCTTTTACTATGGACACCGTTACTTTACGTTACCTTTTCTTGATTACGTGTTGCCTAAGTTACGAATAGACCACTAATGCCCAAACTATCATGAACCGTTAATTTCTTAACCGACCGTAGAACTATTAAAGTTGAGCGCGAAGTTGTAAATAGGATCTATTGCACTCCAATATCCTATCCGGGTAAGTAGCGCTTACTAGATTCAGGAGACACGAACAAACAGATATATACCATGTCGGATTTCACTAGGTGATCTTGGTCAGATACCTCTAGGGTAGTTAATTTCTTGTTTGGCATATAATATGCTTCTTTGAATTGAGCCTCGGTGTCATGAGCTTAGCGCAACAGTAAATACTTTTTATGTGAAGTTGTATCTGTTATAACTGATCACATGCGTACTGTGAACTTGTGGTCCACACTGCTTTCGTTGAACGTTTCTGATTACTAAATGCTTTTCATAATACTGTGAGTGAAGCAGTATTCACTATAACGTTTTTGATTCTCCGCAAATCATTACCTAAACTTTAAAATTCACAACTTTATTGTTGACGTTTTTATAAGCATGTTTTATCAGGTGCTTAGCTTTGGACTTCTCTGATGTGCTATGTGGAGTCTACGTGCAATATGATGTCATCTTTTAAGACTTTATTATCATTCATACTCGTTGTCCTTTGAAAACTTAATTACGCTTCTGCAACGTTTTAAATTTCATTTCAAATATTGTAAGACTTATCCATTTTTAATAAATACAACGAGTTATGATTTTCAAAACGTCCATTAGTGGTCGTTCCCTTGATATTGTGTAATGTATATTATGACGTCATGCCCTCGGACATGTATTCCATCCAAGCCCCGTCTGGGGTGTGGACATATAAGTGTAACAATGGCCGACCACCTATGGGCGTTCTCCATGGCACTTGGCCCGGTTAGCTTACATAAGTTCCAAATATTTTCTAAGACATACGAGATACATATTTAGGAGTGACCAAGACTTTTCTCGATTTCTAACAGATGGTGTAGAATTGACTATACCTATGAAGGTTTTGGAAACGGTAAGCTCTTGTTTCGAGAATACATTGTTTGGGTATTTTATCGGTAAATGGGTTGTTTTTCCAGTGGTAGAATATATTATGTTCTTAATAACTGGGTGAAATATGGTTTAAAAAGAATCATGATGAACTCTAAGGGTTTCTTATTTTTCAAATATGCTACAAGAAAAGAGTTGGAGGATGCCCGTTCCCCCCCCGAAAAAAAAAAAAAACGCGGGGAGCCATGAATGCTTCGTAATAGCCTGATTATCTTCTCAAGAAATTGGACTAAATACTAGTCCGACGAGGAAGAGTTCACTCATATACTAGATGGGTTAAAGCTTCATGATGTTTCCTTTAACAGTTTTCTTAGAAGATGGTATTAGTCCTCATTGCAACTACTTGGCTAAGCCCAATCATTGCTTGACACTTAAACCTATTTCTATGTGCATGAGTCATAGGAATGGAGTACGTTTGCCTGGTGTTTAATTGAGGTTAATTCGAACATTGATCCAAAAAGAAAGTGTTACTATGGGTTATCCCCTTTTTGATTGTATGGTATTTTTGATGTGCGGTAAACGTAGACTTCAACACGAAGGTTTAACAACTCCTTAGGACGTGTGACTTTTATCGTTGTAGGCGTAGTATAAGCAAGACTCGGGGTGTTATCGTCACTAGGGAAAGTTTTGGAATGCTTGAATAAGGCTTAGCCGAGATCTACGAGATTGGAAGGAGATTATTTTTTTATTTTTATATTTTATAAAAAGAAGTAAAATCTATGGTTTGAGAGGTTGGTTGTTAAGCTAATTAATGGTAAACTAAATATAAATCTATACTAATAGTGATAACTTTATGATACAATGTGTATATACTTAATCATGCCTTAACTTATTAGATTGCTTTCTCTTGATCATGTTTGCCCTGTCACACTCGTGATGGATCATGTGTAAGTATTTCCAAATCATGAACGAATACACGAACCCGCCGTCTATTTATTATTTCCATTAGTCAACCGCACAAGAAAAAGGAAGTATGAAGACAATTACAAGGCCCCTAACGAATATTCTTAAATGAAATTGAAAATCGTTAAGAGGATACAACCATATTAGGGTAAGTTATATGAAGAACTGCTACCAGATGGTATCCGTTCTAACACACTCGCGTTTCCCCCCTAGAGCGTCTATGCTAATTTAATATCTTAATGGCTTAGTTTCTAAAGCCTAACGGCGCACATTCATCATAAGAAGCATCAGTAAAAGGATCTATAACCAAACCTTCCATGCAATCATAGAGTAAATACAAGGGAGGGATTAGCCTACCATTGTTATGAAAGGAAGCAAGAAATACATATATCATCAAACAACACATAAACATATTGAATGATTAAAGATAAATAATCTTACTTGATTAAAACATGGATTAAGGTCAGTTACAATAGGGTTTTTAAGCCCTAAAGATGGCCTAAAAGCTAACAAAGTACTTTGGGTTCGGCTCCCAAAAGTTATACAAAGTTACACACTTAAAACCCTAAATTCAGTTTTGTATATATAGAGAAATCGTCGCGAACCGAGATAGAGAATACATCTTAGAGAAAGATTGTAATAGCTTCAAGGTTGTAACCCTAGTACTACAAGAGTACTCGTATTATTATTCTAATAATATTAAAGCAGTTTGTGTTTTGTTATTGTTCTTTGGTTGTTACTGTTCTATTGATAAATACCTCTGGAGTATCAAAGTGTAGATTCCGCATACACTTTGATATACATACAAAGTCTCAATCTTTGTTATTTTGGATTCATCCAAGGTAACAAACACTTTACTATGTAAAGAATCGATCAAGGCGTGAGATCAACAATATTTTTCGCGTTTTAGGTCAAACGAAACCCCAGAAACCCGTCACCTTTGCATGTAAACTCAAATTATCATCCACTATTGTTAATGTTGTCAAAAATTTCGAAATCCCTCCCCCTAACCTTTGAAATTTCGTTACACACTCAAAAAGAAAAGGAAAACACAAAAATTTGAATTTTAAACATGAACACATGCAAGATAGCGACACTTTTGTCTTTACCCTACCATTCTCCCAACATATTCTTACACATTGCATAAGGCTTGGACGACTTGAGGTTAGCTATAGAAGCTCACCTTGGAGCCAAAGAAAAGCATATGGCTTCCCCTCTTTTGACTCTATGTTGACCGAAACCATAAGGAGCCACAAAGGTGGATGGTTCCACTTTTCTACCAAGCCATGGCTCATCATGTGTCCAAAACCCTAAACCCTTATGCCATATAAATACCACATAATATAATTTTAGACCATTTCCTACACTCACAAGCCTCAACAAAAATCTTTTCCCCCTTTTTCTTGTTCTTGGCGTCGACACAACACATACACACACTAACACTTTCATAACTTTGATTTCTACCAAGATCCAAGCATCTTAAATCCATTTTTAACAATATATAAGGTGTTTCCAAGTATCTAATCAAGGTTAACAAGGGTTCCATTCAAGATCTCATATTAGAGTTTTGATTTATGTTGGGGGTTTTCAAGATTTATTATCAGGTTTCAAGATCTAGGGTTTTTTTAGTTCAGATCTTGTATTTCTTTCTTGACCTTCACATCTTGTAAGTATATTCTCGACATTTCCTTTGATTATCTTTTGTTCTTGAGTTCTTGATCAAGTTTATATATATACATACATACAATAATATGTAAATTAAAGAACACATAAAAGTTTGATTATTTCATAAAGCATTTTGTTTTATTTTTGTTTTTTTGGAAAAAAACACACAAACACAAAGGATGAGTGAACTTGTGTGTTGCAACAAAGATGAGATTAAGAGTGGTTTTGTTGGTTGTTTTTGGTGAAAAAGAGTTTAGGTTAGACTAGACACTATGGCGGTGTTATGGTTGAGTCTATGGTACATTTTCAAAAATAATGCTTGCTGGTCCGAATTTATTTTGAGGATTTAGGACACTTAAAAATGTTTTCATTAGCCGAGAAGGTAGTTTTGGATAGCTCGTTTCGAATAGATAAGTTTTCATATCTCGAATGCCAAAATCGGACTTAAAACGACCAAGTTATGATCAAATAAAGCTTGAAACATTTTTTTAGCAAAAATGATTTTTACACGATTAGATCAGAATCTAAAATGGACAATTCGGACCCCTTCGAGTCCGAATCGGCTTTTCTATAAAAACAGAAAAGTTGTCCGAAATGATGTTTTCCATCCGCGCTTTGCGAAATTTGAGCTCAAAGTGCATCATGAATGAGTTAGACCTTATTTTCGTTTATATATTTATCGAACACTAAGTTTTATTAGAAGATATTTTAAGCAAGTTGATCTCGTTAGGTTTTGAAAACTTTAGAAAATAATAAAGTAGAGTTTGAATATTATTACGAAGGATTAGAGGTTGCCTAGAGACGATAAGTCAGAATCGCCGAACATTACTAAAAATAGTAAGTTAGTGTATATAAGCGGGATAGACGTAAAAGGTAGACGTTTAGGTCACTAATGCGTTTAGGGTAAATGGAATCATCGTATATTAGGGGACGATGTTAACGTCCCAAAACTTAGAACTATCCTAAAATAGAAACTTCTCAAAAAATAGTAACTTTCCGAGAGAAACTTGTCGTTAAACATATCGTAACGTAACTATAAACTGTATACTTCCTTAATGTTACGTTTTACTATATAAACTAAAGCACAAACACTTATGGATGTCTATTTTCGTTAAGCGTCTTATTCGATGTTTCGTATTTATTTCTCGTTTCTGAAGCGCGTCTTTTAATTAGGTCGCGATTAGAGTCGTTCGATATCGTTATTATCTCCGTTGAATTATTTGCTCACCATTTGCTCAAGGTGAGTTCATAGCCCCACGTTTTACTTGTTTTATATTAACCTTATAACTTTTGGGATGAGAACATGCTCGTTTACAAACTTGTTTACTCTAATGATTTCAAACTTTTATAAATGTTCGTTTGCAAACTCGGATACATGATTGATATCACACTTTGTTTTACTTATGGATGCAATTACTTAAAGCCTTTCTTTTGGAAATACATTGATTGCTTTTACTATGGACACAGTTACTTTACGTTACCTTTTCTTGATTACGTGTTGCCTAAGTTACGAATAGACCACTAATCCCTGAACTATCATGAACCGTTAATTTCTTAACCGACCGTACTGGTTAAGTGAGCGCGAATGTTGTAAATAGATCTATTGGGACTAATTATCCCTATCCGGGTAAGTAGCGCTTACTAGATTCAGGAGACACGAACAAACAGATATATACCATGTCGGATTTCACTAGGTGATCTTGGTCAGATACCTCTAGGGCAGTTAATTTCTTGTTTGGCATATAATATGCTTCTTTGAATTGAGCCTCGGTGTCATGAGCTTAGCGCAACAGTAAATACTTTTTATGTGAAGTTGTATCTGTTATAACTGTCACATGCGTACTGTGAACTTGTGGTCCACACTGCTTTCGTTGAACGTTTCTGATTACTAAATGCTTTTCATAATACTGTGAGTGAAGCAGTATTCACTAAACGTTTTTTATTCTCGCAAATGCTTTACTTAAACCTATGAATTCACCAACTTTATGTTGACGTTTTAAGCATGTTTTTCAGGTGCTTAGCTTTGGACTTCTCTGATGTGCTATGTGGAGTCTACGTGCAATATGATATCATCTTTCAAGACTTTATTATCATTCATACTCGTTGTCCTTTGAAAACTTAATTACGCTTCCGCAACGTTTTAAATTTCATTTCAAATATTGTAAGACTTATCCATTTTTAATAAATACAACGAGTTATGATTTTCAAAACGTCCATTAGTGGTCGTTCCCTTGATCTTGTGTGATGTATATTATGACGTCACGCCCTCGGACACGTATTCCATCCAAGCCCCGTCTGGGGGTGTGACAATATACGTGTACAATGGCCGACCACCTATGGGCTTTCCATGGGCTTGGCCCGGTTAGCTTACATAAGTTCCAAATATTTTCTAAGACATACGAGATACATATTTAGGAGTGACCAAGACTTTTCTTGATTTCTAACAGATGGTGTAGAATTGACTATACCTATGAAGGTTTTGGAAACGGTAAGCTCTTGTTTCGAGAATACATTGTTTGGGTATTTTATCGGTAAACGGGTTGCTTTTCCGGTGGTAGAATATATTATATTCTTAATAACTGGGTGAAATATGGTTTAAAAAGAATCATGATGAACTCTAAGGGTTTCTTATTTTTCAAATATGCTACAAGAAAAGAGTTGGAGGATGTCCTCGAAAGCGGGCCATGGATGATTCGTAATAGCCTGATTATTCTCAAGAAATGGACTATGAATACTAGTCCGACGAAAGAAGAGTTTACTCATATTCCGGTATGGGTTAAGCTTCATGATGTTCCTTTACAGGTGTTCTTAGAAGATGGTATTAGTCTCATTGCCACTTAACTTGGTAAGCCAATTATGCTTGACACTTATACTAGTTCTATGTGCATTGAGTCATGGGGACGGAGTAGTTTTGCCTGGTGTTTGATTGAGGTTAATGCGGACATTGTTCTAAAAGAAAGTGTTACTATGGGTATCCCTTTATTTGATGGTTTAGGATTTTTGATGTGCGGTAGTCGTAAGACTTCTACACGAAGGTTTACAACTCCCTAGGCAGTATACTTAATCGTTGTAGCGTAGTATAGTCAAGACTCGGGGGTTGTTATCGTTCTCTAGGGGAATAGGTTGGGAATGCTCGAACAGGGCTTAGGCGATCTACGGGATTGAAAGGAGATTATTTTTGAATTTTTATATTTTATAGAAAGTAGTAAAATCTATGGTTTGAGAGGTTGGTTGATTAACTAATTAATTAAACTAAATATAATCTATACTACTAGTGATAACTTTATGATAAAATAGTGTATTTACTTAATCATGCATTACTCATTAGATTGCTTCTCTTGATCATGTTGCCTTGTCACACTCGTGATGATCTGTGTAAGTATTTCCAAAGTCATGAACGAATTACACGAACCCGCCGTCTATTTAATATTCCGTTAAGTCAACGCACAAGTAAGGTAGTATGAAGACTATTACAAGGCCCCTAAAGAGTATATTAAATGAAATTGAAATATCTTAAGAGGGATCAACCATATTAGGGGTAAGTTAGTATGAAGACTGTTACCGATGGTATCCTTTCTACACACTCGCGTTTCCCAAAACATCTATGCCAATTTAATATCTTATGGTTAGTTTTCTAAAGCCTAACGTGCACATTCATTACAAGAAGCAACAGTAAAAGGATCTATAATCCAACTTTCATGCAATCATAAGTAAATACAAAAGAGAGTTTAGCCTAACATGTTATGAAGGAAGCAAGAACATATATCAATCAAATAACACATAAACATATTGAATGATTAAAGACAAATAATCTTACTTGATTAAAACATAGATTAAGGTCAGTTATAATAGGGTTTTTAAGCCCTAAAGATGGCCTAAAAGCTGACAAAGTACTTAGGGTTTGGCTCCCAAAAGTTATACAAAGTTACACACTTAAAACTCTAAATTCGGTTTTGTATATATAGAGAAATCGTCGCGAACCCGTCAAGTTGTAGTCACGACGCAGTCACAAGATATAATCTTCTAGGTCTGATTTAAGTCAGTTACGTCCTTACGCCATCGTTAATTTCCTTGCGCCGTCACTAGAAAGATTGCTACAGCGTCGCTTTATGCCTGCAACGCCGTCTCTACGCGTTGTCATAGAGGGCGAGGTCCTCTAATAATGCCCAAGATTCTTCAGCGTTTCTGTCAGGAAGCTTACCACCGGCCGACTGGTCAATGGTTCGTCTTGTGACGAGAGTGACATGGTCATAAAAGATTTGGACTTGGAGCTAAAGTTTGATGCCATGATTAGGGACTTTTTGGAGTATGTCCTTAAAACGGGTCCATGCTTCTGAGAAAGATTCTCTTTGATGTTGTTGGAACATCAAGATATCGTTGTAGAGTTTTGCGGTCCTTCCTGATGGAAAGAATTAAGTAAGGAAACGAGTAGTAAGATCCTCCCATGTGGAGATGGATCCTGCTGGAAGACATTCAAGCCAATTGCTAGCTTGATCGCGAAGACAAAATTGAAATAAACGCAGGCGCATACTTTCCCTATTTGCACCGTCAAGGTTAAGTGAGTCCACAAGCTTTAAGAAATCATTGAGGTGTTGGTTTAGATCCTCGGACCGAAGTCCATGGAATGAGCATCCGTTTTGAACCAACCGGATGGTGTCAGATCGAAGAGGTGTAACAATCCATATTTTTGAGTCATTTTACGTCAATAAATATCCAACTATTTATTTTAAACTTTTACGCGTTTATTTTTAATTTCTACCGTTTAGTTAAATCGCGTAAACTAAAATAAGCATTCAACGTAAACCGACATCAAACAAATAAAAGTTTACGTCAAAAAAGTGTTATATTATTTTTACGAAAATAATAATTAACTTTTCACTTTTTATTTTTATACATTACGTAAAAAGTTTACGTTTCGTAATAAATTACATTTATGCATGCACGAAAACACCAATACCCATCTATACTCCAACAAATACCCACAATTATACCCAATATCCAAAAATTATATCATTTCTACACATATTAACATACATGACCGGTTACACACCTTAATCAACACAATATTAAAATTCAAATTTTACTTATAGAAAATCACCATGTGCTTAAGTACCATGTCTTACGCTAAGGTTACTTCTAATTCCTAAAGAGGAAGAGAGCTCTTACACCCTTGTACCATTACCACTCTTAATCCCTTGTTTTGCTAGTGGTTTAAGAAATACTTGCACTATAAATAAGACCTAAGTGTAAGCCTCATTCACACCTTTCTCTTGCAAGTAAACAATCGGATTTTCTCTCTTGTTTTATTACTAAAACTTGCGGCTCAATTTGGGTACCAAGAAAGTTTCATAGTTTTGATTTTAGCAAGGTTATAAGCATACAAGTGTTCTTAGATATAATATATAAGGTGTATCAAGGTGATTTGGAAGCTAGGGTTTTGATAATCAAGGGTTTATAAAAAGGATTTCGGGTTGAAGAAACTAGGATTTTGATTTAGTGTTTACATCTTTATTCATTCACATAAGGTCCATTATAATCTCTACACTTTTGTAATTACTTCATTTGTTTATATACATATTGTTATATTGTTAATCACCACGTAAGATTTATTTTACAAAGTTATAAAATAAAACAAGCATATTCATAATTGAATAAATACTTACACATGATGAAATGATGTTTAAGATATGTTAGATTCAAGAACATGTTTTATTTGATGTTATACAAGTGTTGATTAATTTATAAAGTCATTGGATAAATTAATTATTAAAAGTTATTTATAAAGTTTATTAATAAATAATTGACGAGGACATTTCATTTAGACTTTTGGATATAAGTTGATGGACATAAATGTGAGGACATAAAATATACACAAGATGTGTTATTAATTAAATTAGAGGACTTATAATAATTTAATTATGTTAAAAGTTTATAAAACAAATTTTATAAAACTATATTTCAAACAATTTGTATAAACTGTAAACCTACAAATTTTTATAAGTTATGTACTCTACTGATTTGAATAGTACATTTCATGATGATTCCGTGCATATAAGGAACTCGAAAAAAAGCTATAACGAAAGAGTTATGAATATTACGGGATTACAATAATTAAATATATGAAAGTGTTTTTATAAAAGTAATATTATAAAAACTATTACTGTTTCGAATCTGATAAAAATATATAAATATTTTATGATGATAGATCATTTCAATAGGAAACCGGGAAATATAAAGAACATTGAAAACGAAATTAAAACGAAGGAGATACGATTTTCGCAAGATTAAGTATATAAAAATAGTTTTATAATAACATTTTGAATTTACTGTTCCGACATAGATTTTTATAAAATCTGTGAGTATTTTATTTTGATAGATTATCTCGTCACGATTTCGTACATATAAAGAACATGTTAAGCGGAGCTAAAACGAGCAAGTTATGAGTTTTTAAAGATTTGAATGCACTATTTTTATTTTCTGCATTTACATAAAATTTCCAAACCTGTTAGAAATATAAAAAGCAGTTTACGAGTATTTTCGGGTCCGTTTGGGCTATAAAAACCTTAAAAAGTATTGTAGTATTATTTATATAATATTTATATATGTTTTTAACTTTGTAAATATTATTTTATAAAACAATGAAACTATTTATATAATATCATTATATAAATACTAAAAATATTAAATCAATTATTACTAACGAATAATCAATTGTTGGACAAGGATAATATTTTTCAACACGAATACTTGAACGTTTATTTTACAAGTACAATTTAAATATTGTTTCAACTTTTACAAATTAAACAAAACAATTAGGTGGTGATATAACTCTATAATTTATATGTTGTATTTATTTAAATACATTATTCTTATACGACCTATAATTAATTAGGTTGCATTCCGGATCGTTTGTGACGATTACTTTGTTGATTTTGCGATAATCACTACTTTCACTAGAGGTGAGTTTATAGCCCTGCTTTCACTTGTTTTACAATTACTTTACAAATCTCGGGGGAGAATACATGCTCATTACAACTTGTTTGCTTACTCATTTACAAACTCTTTTACATAATCTTTCACATACTTGCTTACATACTCATTCTCATACTCAATTACAAACTCATTACATGATTAATTTCAAACTCGTTTACATACTCGATTACATACTTGTTTTCGCAACTCGTTTACATGCTCCTTTACAAACTTGTTAAATGCTCGGGTGTTCCAAGTAGGGCATCTGTATGAGTACATGTCCATTAAATAAATGCTCGGGTGTTCCAGGTAGGGCATCTGTATGAGTACATATCCATTAAATAAATGCTCGGGTGTTCCAGGTAGGGCATCTGTATGAGTACATGTCCATTAAATAAATGCTCGGGTGTTCCAGGTAGGGCATCTGTATGAGTACATGTCCATTAAATAAATGCTCGGGTGTTCCAGGTAGGGTATCTGTATGAGTACATATCCATTAAATAAATGCTCGGGTCAGGTAGGGCATCTGTATGAGTACATGTCCATTAAATGAATGCTCGGGTGTTCCAGGTAGGGCGTCTGTATGAATACATGTCCACTAAATCAATGCTCGGGTGTTCCAAGTAGGGCATCTGTATGAGCACATGTCTGCTATTTCTGTTAGAGCATCGGTTTTATGAACTTAGTGTAATCGTAATCATTCTTTTGGATGTTGCATACTAGGCAATACACACTTTACAAATCTTTGATTTCCAACATGCATACTTACATTTTTGTGACTATTATAAGGGTTGGAATGGTCATACACACTTTACAAATCTTTGATTTCTAACATTCATACTTACAAAAACCTATGAACTCACCAACTTTATGTTGACACTTTTAAGCATGTTTTTCGCAAGTGAATTAGATGCTTGACTTACTTGATGTGCATTGGAGTCCAAACATTTCAAGATTTTTTTCAAACGATTCATTTGAGGTCGTTCTCTCATGTCTTGTGCAATGGTATTATGAAGTAATGCCCCCGGACATATTTCTGTTGCGACCCATTTTGGGGGTGTTACAAGAGGTACCACATTGTTCCCTTTGGGGAGTTCAATGGTGTTCCGGTAGCCCTCGTGGCTAGGTTTGGAGTAATCTCCAAGATTACGGATATGATTCGCGTCTCCCATGATGGTTGATGAGAAAGATTTACGAAACAAATAACACAAAGAATAGATAGACTACAAGAAAGATAATATACGGAAATAAATTCTCACTTAAAAGGATTCAAGTGAGTAGAACTAAGCTAAACTAAGTTCAGAACCTAACTATTCCCCACGCAACGGCGCTAAAAACTTGATGTGCAGTAGTCGTAAAACTTCTACACAAAGTTTTGCAACTCCCTAGGCAGTGTACCTAATGCTCATGGAAACTCGTCTAAGAATAGAGCTCCTAATGTGTCTACTGCTGAGGTGTAATTTTATACACTTTTTCAGGGTCAGTTAACCCCCAAAATCGTGCAAATATCCCTAATTATTGTGCTTAATCGTTTCTTTTTGATATTTTAGCATTTGGGAAGCATTGAAAGGAAATACACGTGACTTGGGCTCAATTGGAGAAGAAACGGGATAAAGACACAACTTCACAAGACTTTGATAGAGCTTTGGATTTACAGTTTATGGAGACGGCGTCGCAATTTCTTTTGACACCGTCAAAGCTTGAAGGCGACGATGTCGCGATCTTTTCTGACGCCGTCAAAGTAGCCGACTTAAAAAATCCCATAGAAGATTCAGTGGGTTGACGTTGTCACGATTAACAAGAGACGACATCGTGACTTATTTTCTATATATACAAACCCTATTTTTCATGTTTTAGGGAGGAAAAACATATAGTATAATTGTAGCAGCTATAGAGGTTGACTTTTAGGGTTCCCAAACCTTTTTATACTCATTCATACTCCATGTTCAATTGAAGTGAAATTCCCTTATCATTTTAATCATTCAATATGTCTATGTGTTGTTTGATTAATTGTTCTTCGCTTTAATTACATGCATGGCTAAATTTGATATGTGTTTGCTTATGACATGAAACCGATTTGTTTATCTTTTGTTATTACTTCTTATTAATGATGTGCACGTTAGGCTTTAGAAAAATAGCTTCTTAATTGCAAAGCAAAGACGTCTAGGGAAATGCGGCTAGGTTAGAGGGTACCTGGACTAGATCGGGCGGATTCCGAGTTAAGTGTTTAATTTATTAGATACTTACACAATCCATTACAAGGGTGACGGGTAATAAAATCTAAGAAGAAAAATAGGGAGTAGTGCATGACTAGGCAAACATGTTTGTTTAACCATACAAGTTTTTCTCTACATTTACTTTTCTTGCATAATTAGGAGTAGTTTAGCTTAGTAGTTTAATCAACCCCCCTTCAATCCTTAGAGAATATTCCTTCAATCCTTAGACCTTAGTAAACATACATTTCGAGCCTACTCAAACCATTCCTCTAGAGAATGATAATAACCCCTCGAGTCTTGCCTATAAACACTACAGCGATTAGGTACACTGCTTAGGAGGGTTGTAAAACTTCTGCGTTGCAACTCACCGCATCAAGTTTTTGGCGCCGTCGCTTGGGGAATAGTCTAGGTTTTGGATTCTATCTAGTCTAGGTCTACTCACAAGGATCCTATCAAGTGAGATTTTATTTATTTTTGTGTGTAGCTTTCTCGTAGTCTATCTTTTCTTCGTTTTGTTTGTTTTGTAAACCTTCCATTTCGTTAACCATCATGGGAGACGAAATCTACCCTGCACTTTAGGAGATTATTCCTGACCAATCTACGAGGGCTATCGAAACACCATTGAGCTCCCTGATGGGAACAATGTGGTGCCTTTGCGATCCGACACCATCCAGTTGGTGCAAAACAAATGTGCATTCCACGGACTCCGGTCTGAAGATCGAAATCAACATCTTAAGGATTTTTTAAAACTTGTGGACTCACTTGACCTAATGTTGAAAATAGGGAAAGGACGCGATTACGTTTATTTCAATTTAACTTCGCAATCAAGCTAGCAATTAGCTTGAACGTCTTCTTAACTTGGGAGGATCTCACTACCCGTTTCCTTGCTCAGTTTTTTCCACCGGGAAGAACTACCAAACTTAGAAATGACATCTTGATGTTCCAACAACAACATGGTGAATCTCTTTCCGAAGCACGGACTCATTTTAAGGACTTACTTCAAAAAGTCCCTCATCTTGGCATCGATCTTTGGCTCCAAGTCTAAATCTTTTATGACCATGTCAATTCCGCCACAAGGTAAGCCATCAATCATTTGGCCGGTGGTAAGCTTCATGACAAAAGCGCCAAAGAATCTTGGGAACTCATATTGAATCTCGCTCTCTATGGCCATGAGAGTTGGAATGACCCAAAAGACCTTGTTAAACCGATCAAGGCAATCTCTTTGCCTCACGATGTCCCAAGGACATCTGATCGTCGTCTTATTGAGCTAGAAAATCAAGTCCAACGCTTGATGGAAGATCATCTTGCTCCTAAACCATCCGTTAAAGTGAACAAAATCGCTTCTTCATGTAAGATTTGTGGTGGTCCCCATGACACTCAAATTTGCATGGAAAATCCCGAGCAAGCTTTTTCCAATTACGCATCCTCGCGTACCGACGAAGCAGGAGGTAAGTAGTTCACTTTCAAACCCAAGCAAAATAACCTTGGTGACACCTATAATCCATCATGGAAAAGTCACCCAAACCTTAGGTGGAGGCAACCTCAAAATTCTCAAAACTATTTTACAATCCTACTTAATCATTTTCAATCAAATGGTTCGTTCCCGAACTGTGCCTTCAATAACAATCCCCAAAATTTTAACAATCAATCATCAAGGGATTGATGTCTAACTTTATGGCATCTCAAGACGCTAGGTTGTCTAAGTTTGAAGCCGATTTCAAACAACAACAAAGTGAGATGACCAATAAAATTAACACAATCGCACTTCCAAGTGACACGATTAAGATCCCGAAATTGAATGTTAACCCTGCCTCTTCGGTTTTGTCTGCTCGTTCTTACCCAATAGAAGATCCCCAAAGTTCATCCCGTCCCTTCAATTCGGTCAATGATATTAAAATGTGTTTCAAAGCAACAAATGATTTTCAAAAAGACCAACTACAAGTTAAAACTTTGACGGTCAATAAAGTAGAAACACCGAAATCAAAGGAACCTGAAAGAGCTTTAGAAGATGAATTCAAGGATTTGCATCTCAAGTTATCGGTTCTTGAAGTTCTAGCTATGCTCCCATGTACAACGTCATTTTGGATAAATATGCAAAAAGTCTTGAGTTAGGCAAAAATAGGTTCGCATTCATGCAAGGCAAAATGCCAAAGAAAATGAAGGATCTCGGATTATCCACCTTACCTTGTAGACTAGGGGACTCCAAGCCTTTTGATACCTTAGCCGATTTAGGGTCTTGTGTGAACTTAATCCCATTATATTTCTTTAAAATGTTAAATATTAAACTAAAAAGTACTTGCTGAAAGGATGCCATGTCTTTTTGGCACATGTTTACCCGCAAAGAAAGGCTGAAGGACAACGTCGGAGGAAAAGAAGCGGACTTAATGACGTTCAATTAGTTCGAGACTTCCTAAAGTATTTCTCGAGGACTTGCCGGGTATTCCATCAACTCGACTAGTGGAATTTCAAATTGACTTGGTACCTGGTGCTGCACCTGTAGCACTGGCGCCTTATCGATTAGCTTCGTCGAGATGAAAGAATTATCGGATCAACTGCAGGAACTTTCCGACAAAGGCTTTGTAAGACTCAGTACTTCACCTTGGGGAGCTCCGGTCTTGTTTGTCAAGAAGAAGGATTGATCATTCCGGATATGCATTGATTATCGGGTTAAATAAGCTAACGGTGAAGAACCGTTATCCGCTTCTAAGAATTGACGATTTATTCGATCAACTTCAAGATTCGAGTGTCTACTCGAAGATCGACCTGAGATCGGGTTATCATCAACTGAGATTTCATGAAGAAGACATCCCGAAGACCGCATTCAGAACTCGTTTTGACCATTATGAATTTCTAAAGTTATGCGTTTGGTTTGACGAACGCACCGGTTTGTTTTTATGGATCTCATAAATGGGTGTGTGCAAACCATATGGACTTGTTTTGTGATTTTCTTTTATTGATGATATTATGATCTACTCAAAGAGCAAGCAATAACATGAAGAGCATCTTAAGTTAATTCTTAGTGTTTTTTAAGGATGGTGGAGGATTAAAGCTAAATTTTCTAAGTGCGAATTTTGGATTCCCAAAGTGTAGTTCTTCTGTCACGTGATTGATAGTAAGGGCATTCACGTAGATCCTGCCAAGATTGAGTCTATTAAAGATTGGGTTATATCCTAAGAATCCAACGGAAATTCGTTATTTTTTAGGTCTTGGCAGTACTATCAAAGTTTATAGAAGGATTTTCATATGATCGTCAATCAATGACCAAGCTAACCAGAAAGTAGAAGGTCAAGTTTGATTGGGGGGGCGTGGTGACCAAACAAGAAAGCCGCTCTTTTCAATTAATTAAAGCAGAAATTGTGTAGTGCACCTATCTTGGCTTTACCTGATGGAGCTGAGAACTTTATTGTTTTTTGCGATGCTTCACATAAAGGATTAGGTGTTTTCTTAATGCAAAACGAGAAGATGATTGCTTATGCATCACTGTGACATCCGTCAATTTTGAGGTCAGTAACCGAAAGCAAACGTATGATATTTAACTCTCTAATTATTATTGGAGTCACCTTTTATGTGGTCACATTACTCTTAACCATTTAGACGCTTTATTTTTGTGCAACTCGTGTACAAATCAATGGTTATCCGAGCACATTATTCTATTTATATTGGGAAATATTTATATTTCGGATTTAAGGATAACCATTTTATTTACGAGCTTTAATTTATTTTCTAAATTTTATAGAATTTATTTTAAGTCGGTTTTTACAAAAATCGTCAATTTTAATTATTCGCGAGTCATGCGTTGGATATTTATCCGTTTTAGCATTCGAGAAAATCGATAATTTCATATTTTAGCTTCGGAAGCTTATTTGTTTTTATTTTTGTATTTTTCGACTTTTTTCATGTTTTAAGCCGAAAACCGCGTACAACAAATGATATTTTTACAATGTTGTCATTTAAATAAATGTTACAAAGCAAATTGGTGCATGTACAATGTTAATGAAACTAAAATAAATATAACATATATGTATTTATACCATAACACCCCCTTTATGGTTTTAGGCTTACAACAATACTAAAAACAAACTCCATTAATACCTTTTTACTCCTACTAAATCCCCCAAAAACAAACACTCTATAATTGTTCTATCCATGGTAACTTATATTAACCCTTTCTTATAAATAGCCTTACACACTCCAATTCCTTTTAAAAAAACACACACACTGACACACACCACACACAAAATTCGTTTGTTTCTCTCGCGCTCTTTCTGTTCGACACATGACAACATAAAGCACCAAGAAACCTTCATCAAAAATCACTATTAATTAATTATATATACCACCAAATTAATTATCAAACTAAACCACCATCATTCCTTGACAAAAGAAACCACCATGCATGATTGATTTTCAAAGTTCTTGATTTTCTTGATTTTTGATTTTAAAGGGTTTTGATCAAATTGAGTGTAATTGGTATTGCAAAGGGTTTAATTATAGTGGTTTTTTAAACAAGAATTTGGTGAAACAAAAATCTGTGTTTGGATCATTGTTTTGGATTGTTGTGGTGTTCGACCAATAATCAAACCAAGAGGGTTTGATTATTTTTATTTTTCTTGCTATCCCAATAAGTTTGTAAGTCTTTTGTTACCTCTTTTACATCGATCTAAATATATGTTCCATGCATGTGTTAGATCTTGTATTGTGAATCCAATGATTCAGGTGCATGTCGCGTTTTGAGGTTTATTGATGGTTTGAGATGACTAGTTATGGGGCTAGGCTAGTTTAGGAGCGTTGGTGATGTTCGCAACGCGAGAAATTGAAGTTTTGAAGGAGTTGAAAGATACTCAATAGGAGCAGAAAATTAGAGGTCGTGTTTAGGCGAGTCGAAATTATTAAAACTGAAATTGGCCTTGAATAATGATAGAGGACGTTAATACGAACGTTTCGATAGGGGGTATATTTGGCTTCTAACTCTTAATAACGAACGTTTTTACGGCCGATTGAAGTTATAATGTTAAAAACAAAATCAGCTCTTAATAAAAATATTATTTTTCTGCAGAAACTAAAAAGGGTATTTTCGTTATTTTCTGTCGAGTTTTGGGTCTCGGGTAAAACTAGAAAGTTGTTCAGAATGTCGTTTTACCTTTTCGCGAGGTTAAACTAAGTCTAAAAATGCTTTATTGACGGGTTGGGAAAAGCTTAGAATAAAATTATGCGTTTTTTTAAAAATTACATCAGATTCGAGAAAAGAGCATTTTGGTCATTTTTTGTGTTGTTTCAGGTCTCGGGTAAAACTAAAAAGTTGTCAGAAACGTAGTTTTACATCAAAATGCTTTAGAGTCCGAGTCGCGAAAATGTATTTTAGCAGGTCGTTTTTGTCAGGTCAGATTTAGGAAAAATTTAAAATAAAAGTCAACATGGCGAAATTTTAAAGTTTGGTCAAATTATGTTATAACAAATAGTATGTGCGTATAATTGTTAACTAAACTGAAATTATCAACTAATTAGTTTGTGTTTCACATTGTTCACGTCTAGATGATTAATCTTGATTAACGGGTTAAAATGGGTAATTTTTATAATATTTCATATTAGTCGGACGGGTTAAAATGAGTTAAAATCTTATGGCGTATCACTTATGTGGGTTATAAGTAAGTAAGTTTGGCTGGCACATGATTCTACAATATAAATTTAATGTATGTCGGTTTTTATTATTTATTTTCTTATTGCAAATAATACATTTTTCTTATAATTTATTTTTTAAACGCGGGACCACTATTATTATAGGTCGCGATTGAGTTGTTGGCGTTCTTCTTCTTTTGTTGACTTTCTTGGCCGATACTTTTATTTTCAGTGAGTTTCTCACATTCCTCTTTTGCATGTTTTAATATTTTGGTGGTGGGAAAGCCATCAGTTCCCCTCCCTACTCTGGGTAACTACATGCCCTCAAAACCTTTACTTATCTTTGATGGGTTAGATGATTCTGTTCTAAAAGACTAATGTGAGTGAAACATGAACTAGTATATCTAAGGATAGTAAGGGAACTATATTGTAGGAAAGAAAAGCCTAAAATGTTAGGCTAGTGCTTTATATTGAAGAATGGTGACACTGGCAGGTGATTATGATAGTGCGTTTAGACCTAAATCTAATCAGACAACATCAAAGTTTACTAAAATCAATTTTTCAAATCTGGTGAGAATGGAAATTGGTTTATAAGGAAAACACACATAGGCAAGTAGAGTAGTTTATTCTTAGGAAAAGTCAAAGTCCTAGGGGTTTAAATAGAAAGAAAACTGGAATGTGATGATGACTCAGTAACTGGAATGGCTTTTAGTTTATAAAGATAAGCTTTGTTTTGTTTGTGGGTAGTGTTTCAACCATTTTAATCAAAGACTGTGTTTTCATAGACAATAAAATAGTAGAAAAGCCTTCTTTACAGATTAGTGTTGAATAATAAGGGAAGGGTTACTGGTCAAAGGGAAATTAGACCAGTATGGAACAATGCTCAGCAAGAGGGTGAACACCAAAATAAATTGACCTCACCCCAATCCCTAAAAGGGAAATTTGATTCCAAAACAGTTGCAACAAAGTTAGGACATAGTGCTAGTTAATGCAGGCTATAAGCAAAGCTCTCCAAGAGCAGCATAGCAACATATTAGTTATGCAATGCATCGCTGTTAATACTGTTGCTCCGAAATCAAAAGTGAATGATGCATTACCCACAACATATTCTTATTTTAAAGCACATTCACCAGTAAGAAGGGCTTTTAACCAAAAATCAGCAGCTAAAAACAAATTATTTAATGAAAAAGTTAATACTACTAGGGTTAACAATGTAACTACTGCTAGGCCAAAAGAAGTAGTTAGTGCTGCTGTGAGAAATAGGGAAAATGCTGTTAAGTCCTCATCATGCTGGATTTGGAGACCAACAGGAAATGTTATTGACCTTAAATCCAAAATGACAGAGGATTCTATACATGCTTAAAAGATTTGACTATGTTGATCTACAAGGCAGACTCAAGTCAGTAATGGCTTGGGTCCTCAAGAGAAACTAATTCTCTTATTTTGAGTGCAGGGTAATCCACAATATACTTTACAGGACCAAGGGATTTTTGACAGTGGATGCTCTAGGCATATGACTAGAAACAAGTCATTTCTTACAGATTATCAAGAAATTGATGGTGGATTTGTTGCATTTGCAAGATGTGTAAAAGGAGGTAAAATTACTGGTAAAAAGGTTAAAATAAGGACCTAAAAATTAGATTTGAAAGTATGTGATATTTTGGGAAGGAACTTAGTTTAACCTTTTTCAGTGGTCTCACAATGTGTGGACAAAAAAAACCATTTTCTTTTTTACGACATGAATGTGTGATATTTCTCGAGTTAAGCTTTTTGATGTAAGTCAAGTTTACTTTAAGTTTCCAAAAAAACAACAACTTAGTACAGTTTTGATTTAAAGAATGTTGCTGTTCCATTAGGTGGTCTAATTGTTTATTTGCAAAGGCCACTTTAGATGAGTCTAATTTATGGCATAGAAGGCTTGGTCATATAAACTTTAAAACTATGAACAAACTTGTGAGGGGAAACCTTATGAGAGGTTTGCCTTCAAAGCTTTTTGAAAATGAACAAACATGTGTTGCTTGTCAGAATAGGAATGCTACACAAAATGCCTCTTGTAAAGACAGACGTGAGCTCTATTTGCTAAACCTTTACAGTTACTACAATGGATTTATTTGGCCCAGTTTCTATGAAGAGTATAAATAAAAAGTCTTACTGCCCAGTTGTCACTGATGACTTTAGTAGATTTAGTTGGGTTTTCTTTTTGGCCACTAAGGATGAGACTCCTAAAATCCTTAAGAACTTCATAACTGGCATAGAAAACCAAACAAACCATAAGGTTAAATCAATCAGATGTGACAATGGAACTGAATTCAAGAATAGAATTATGAATGAGTTATGTGAAATGAAGGGTATTAGAAGGGAATTTAGTGTTGCTAGGACTCCTCAGCAAAATGGTGTTGCTGAGAGAAAGTATAAGACACTAATAGAGGCAACTAGGACTATGCTAGCAGATTCCAAATTGCCAACTACCTTTTGGGCTGAAGTAGTTAATACTGCTTGCTATGTCCAAAATAGGGTGTTAGTTATTAAGCCTGACAACAAGACCCCTTATGAACTTTTTCTAGGTAGAAACTTGCACTTTAGCTTTCATGAGTGAAATTTGCTGTCTTGTTACATTTCCTAAATACCTTAGATCACCTTAGGTAAATTGATGGAAATATTTGATGATGGACTCTTTGAGGTTTCTTATCAATACGTTAAAGAATTTTACATTATTTAACACTAGAACCAGATTTGTACAGGAGAACCTGCACATAAATTTTCTTAAAAACAAACCAAATGTTGTAGGAACTGGACCTAACTGGATGTTTGATATTGATACTCTAACCATGTCTATGAATTATCAACCAGTTTTTGCAGGGAATCAAACTAATGGTAATGCAGGGATTACAAAGAACATATTGTATGATGGACAAGGGAATGAAGACGTTCCTGGTCCATAATATGTACTCCTGCCATTTTTGACTTCTGATTCTTAAAGTCCAAAGAGCTCAAAAGATGAAGTTGCTAATGATGCTAGAAAGAAGAATGGAGTTCTAGATCCAGCAAAAGAAGATGACAAAAAGTCGGTCAAGGGTGAGGCTACTAACACTAATTGTACTAACAGACTTTAATACTATATGGTTCATTCATTAATACTGTTAGTTATTCTTTTATTTACTATGGATCCAGGAAGGTGAAGAGCCCAAAAGGAATGAGTTTTAAAACGTTATGTTGGACAAGACAAGGATGTACATGGCTAAATATCTAAGGATGTTCACTTCTGTAAATGCTGTGTGGTTCCTCTTGTGATAATCTTGGTGGATTCAATCATGTTATGTGCTACTCTTCCAATTGCTGATCTTTACTACTGATCCTCTATGCTGATTAGAGGATACTGCTGATCTTCTAAATACTGGTATCTTTAGTGGTGCATATGATGATGAAGATGTGGGTGCAGAGGCTGACCTCAACAACTTGGAAAAACACCTTGAACTCAGTACCTATTCCAACAAACCAGGATTCACAAGGATTCATCCTAAAGATGCAAATCATAAAGGACCACTTTTAGCACCCAAACTAGCGAGAATGAACAAGTCTGCTCTAGAACATGCTCAGGGTCAGTTTTACATTAAAAAAGCAGAGAGAGAACCAACCACAAAGATTTTCTGAAAAACTGCTTATTGCCTGTTTTCTATCATAAATAGAACCAAGAATGGTAACACAAGCTTTGACAGATCCAAGCTGGATAGAGGCAATGCAAGATGAGTTGCTACAGTTTAGATTGCAGAAGGTTTAGAGATTGGTTGATTTACCCAAAGGCAAACATGCCAATTATACCAAATGGGTCTTTAGAAACAAAAAGGATGAAAGAGGAATTGTTGTTAGAAACAAGGCAAGACTGGTGGCACAAGGTTACACCCAAGAAGAAGGCATTGTTATGCTGAGGTTTTGCTCCTGTTGCTTAGGATAGAAGCAATCAGGTTATTTTGGGCCTATGATCTTTATGGGGTTTTATGTGTACAGTGGATGTTCGGAAGGAGTGCCTTTTTATATAGTAGTATTGAAGAGGAGGTGTATGTGTGCCAACCTCCTGGTTTTAAAGATCCATAGTTCCCTAACCAAGTTTATAAGGTAGAAAAAGCTTTATATGGTCTACATTAAGCTCCTAAAGCCTGGTGTATAGACCTTGGTCTTCCTACTTATTAGAATAGATTTAGATATGAGGCATTATAGATAAGACTTTGTTCATCAAGAAGGACAAAGGTGATATCCTATTAGTGTAGGTGTATGTTGATGACATCATCTTTGGGTCTACTAATAAGTCTTTATGTACAGAGTTTGAAAGTTTGATGCACAAGAAGTTCTAGATGAGTTCTATAAAGGAGCTCACTTTCTTCTTAGGGTTGCAAGTTATGCAGAGAGATGATGGAATCTTCATCAGCCAAGACAAGTAAGTGGCTGATATATTAAAGAAATTTGATTTCTCTTCAGTGAATACAGCAAGCACTCCAATAGAGAATAACAAGGCATTGCTCAAGCATAAAGAAGCTGAGGATGTGGATGTTCACTTATATAGATCAATGATTGGATCATTGATGTATTTGACAGCTTCTAGGCCTGACATAATGTTTACTGTTTGTGCTTATGCTAGGTTCCAAGTTACACCTAAAGTCTCACATCTTCATGCTATGAAGAGGATCTTTAGATACTTAAAAGGTCAACCTAAATTGGGCCTTTGGTATCCTAGGGATTCACCATTTGACTTGGAATCTTTTTCAGATAGTGATTATGCTGGAGCTAGTCTTGACAGGAAATCCACAACAGGAGGTGTTAATTCTTGGGGCAAAAGGTTAATTTCATGGCAATGTCAAAAGCAAACTATAGTTGCCAACTCCACTACTGAAGCAGAGTATGTTGTTGCTGCTAATTGTTGTGGACAGGTGTTATGGATCCAAAATCAGATGCTTGATTATGGGTTTAATTTCATGAACACCAAGATTTTACATTTGATAATGAAAGACACCATTTGAATTGTGATGATTCTTATGTTTCATTCTATAACCAAAGCAATTCGAAGGTAAGGCACCATTCATACAAGAGATTCTTTATGAGAGAGGCTTTATTTAAGTGTTTAAATACATACAGGATCAAAATGTTGGAGACTTGCCTCTCAAATGCATTTGATGTGGCAGATTTCAAATATCTAACTGCCAGTAGAATGCTTTACCCCCTGATGCTATTGATTGTGGGTGGTTAATAAGTGTCAAAGTTACGGGATTATGCTTGACATGAGATGGAACAACAACTAATGATGAAATTCAAGTAAGTACTGTTGGCCTACCTTACTACTGGTATGTATACTTTCTACTGTTGTTATAATTAATACTGTGAGCATTGAAAGAAAATAAAAACATACAAAGAGAAAAAGTGAGCTTAAAAGAATTGAGAGAAAGCAAAACAGACAGAGAGGAAAAATTAAGAGGTCAAAAAGACAGAGAGAGTTTTGTGAAAATAATAACAGACAGGAGTGATCAATGTAGCAAAGATATGTGAGATATAAGTAGAGTTCAAAAACAGAAAGAGAGCTTGTGAGAATCAACATTAATGATGGAAATGCTTTTTGGAATGCCTTTGAGGTTAAAAATGGTACCTCAAAAGTTAATACTGCTAGGCATTTCTGAGTACGCTGGAAATACTTAGTACTGTTAGTCTACAACTTCGTACTGTTGGGCATAACTAGTACTGTTTGGCAAAAAATTAGTTCTACTAGGCTACGTTTGTTAGCTACTGTTTTGGGCTTAACAGATTTTTGGAATTAAATATAGCCGTTGAGATTTTTCTGCCAAATATCTCGCTTATAGGGTCTTGATTTGGATATTCTTGAATCTTTCTTCACTTTTATAGCTTTTCTTCAAGATAAAAGAATACATTTTATTCAGTCGGTATTTATTCCATTCTTTACCCAACCAATCAAAAACTTAATCACTTTTTAAAAATTCTCAATTAAATTTGCCAAACTTCTCATTACTTCATTTAACGAACCATAAAACCCAGAACCCTTATCATACCTCAATCAACTAATGGCGGAATTTGGAATTTGGGACAAAACACAAATGGTTGCTTATCTAATGAAAACCAATGGGAGTGAAGGATTCAAGGAGATATCTAGATTTTCTTAATGGGAAACTTATAAGGTTTGCTTACTTACTAAGAATCCTACTATCTATGTTTCTCTAATCGAAAAGTTTTGGCAGAGTCAGAACAGTTGATAATGGAGAATAAGAAATAATTGCCATAGTTGATGGAAAAGGATTCACCATTACTAAAGCATCTGTTAGGAGACATCTCCAATTAGCAGATGTAGAAGGTATTAGTGCTTTGCCAACTACTAAAATTTTTGATCAACTCTCACTGATGGGGTATGTTTTAACTGATGATAAACTGACTTTTCAAAAAGGCAAATTTTCCCCTCAGTGGAGATTCTTGATCCATACCATCCTACACTGTCTTAGTCCTAAGAAAACTTCTTGGGAACAATTTAGTAGCAATATAGCAACTGCTATTATTTGCTTGGCCACAAACAGAACTTTTAATTTTCTAAATGGTTTTTTGATGGCTATGGTGTGAATAACTTGGATAGTAATATTTAAGTTTTGAATTATCCAGATTTTATTCGTGATTTTTTTGGACATGCACCAAAAGATTTCTTTAATCCCCCAACAAACAGAAAATATATTGCTCCTACTTTAACTCCAAAACTTTTTAGCAATATGAAAAGAGGTTTTTCTAGAGAAACACACCTTTGGTTTCAAGTATGCTTGCAATTCATGCTCGAAAGAGGGTTTGAGGATTAGGAATCCCTGATCCCCAACCTCACATTCTACTGCCTCACACTATTCATGATGAAACAAAATCCCTAATGTTGTCTCATCATACCCAAAAAGAACCAATACACCTAGGGGGGGGTAAGGGGCCCTTAAAACCAGGTCACTGAGTTACCTCAGACTAGTGAGCCTATACCTAATGTAGCAGATGAGGATGTCTATGAGGAGTAGGATGACAGAGTAGAAAGGGCTACCACTACTACTGCTAGTTTAGATGTAGCATAGGCTAGTGGTAACATTAATAGGACCAAATCCACAACAATACCTAATGTGCCTCTTCCTTAAGGAATTGGTGCATATGGTAGTCTCAGGTGCTAAAAAGCCATGAGGGGTTCCATTGCTCAGACTAGGTCTGAGAGAGTACCTACACTGTTTCTTTTTTCTTTTTTTTTTTTTTTTCTTTTTTTTTTTTTTTTTTTTTTTTTTTTTTTTTTACCATGATTCCCTCTCCCCAAGAGAAAAACACACTTGGAAGTGATGAGGGCAGTATGTTACTTCAAGAATTGACAGTTTTATGTACTAAATTGTTCAGCAAAGTGGAGAGCTTAGAGGCAGATTTAAAACAAACTAAGCAAGTCTATGGTGCTGCTTATACCAAGCTTATCATGAAGGTGAAAAAAATTAGAGAAGACTGTCAAGACAAGACAAGCTAGAAGAAGAGAAAAGATTGTGGTTTCAGATGATGAAGAGGATTTAGAGGATTCTTCCAAACAGGGGAGGATGATAGAAGAAATTGATCAAGATGCAGGAGTTCACTTTGGTTACTCCTACACATGTCAAGTAGATAATACCTGAAGATCAGTTGGGATTTCTTAGTCAGCTAAGTTCTGCAGATACAACTTACGTAAAATTTTACACTTTATACTAGAAGAAAAAGGGCAGTTAGTACTGGCAGTGGTGGAGTTAGTACTGCTAGTAGATTGTTTAGTACTACTGAAGAATCAGTTAGTACTGCTAGTGCATCAATGCCAGTTAGTACTGCTGGTATGGTTCAATAAGTTAACATCAATATTCCCTCATCAGTTGTAATCAAAGATAAAGGTAAAGGTATAATGGAGGAATCTAAAGAAGAACAGTCTAAGAGAACAAAATTACAGCAAGAACAAGAAAGGCTTGGTCATGAAGCAGCTGTAAGACTACAAGAGGAATTAGATGAAGAATAAATACAAAGGATGGCTAGAGTTTATACATCATCTTAATCTTTTACTAAAGAAGAATGGGAAAACATCAGAGCAAGAGTTAAAGCTGATGAAGAGCTAATCAAAAAGACTACAAGCAGAGGAAAGAAACAAGTACAGTGAAGTTGATTAAGCAAAGATGCTTGTAGATCTTATTAATCAGAGAAAGAGATATTTTGCTACACAGAAAGCTGAAGCAAAAGAGGGAAAAAGCCATGACACAGGCTAAAACAGAGAATTATACTGATGAATTACACAAGCCCATGGAAGGTCATACACTGCAAGCAAATTGAAAAAGATTATAAATTATTTCAAATTCTATTAAGTAAAGGATCAAAAATTTATATTCTTTTGATGAGTTAAGGAGTTATTTGAAACTACCAATGGAGTATGTCAACTCTTTTGTACCACGGAGACTGAAGATAGAGGAAGAGCATCAGAATTAGCAGCTGGAAGTTCACAAGCAACAATTACTGATTGTGCAGAAGTTAGAAGGTCTAAAAGGGGTGTAGAAGTAGGACTTGATCATGAAGGTTCTAAGAAGCAAAAGACTAATGAAGCTTCAGAGTTAGTTCAAGAACAAACCAGGATGATGAAGAAAATTAATCTGCCAAAAGAGTTCATAATAAATTGACATGACTATTAATTATCATATTAGATTTTCAACAGGATGAGTAGGTCGTTCTAAGTGAAAGAAGTTTATGTTGAATCCATACAGGTCAAATATCCAATCATAGACTGGGAGGTTTACTCTGAAGACACAAGAAGGTATTAGAGAATTATCAGAGTTGGAAACCATACAAAAGCTTATCAGATTTTTACTGATATGTTGAAGAAATTTGATAGAGATGACCTGGTTAAGCTTTGGGATTTGGTTAAGGAGAGGTTCAGCACAACAAAGCCTACAGATGATAAAGAGAAGGAATTGTGGGTTGAACTGAAGAGATTGTTTGAACTAGATAGTGATGATACTCTATGAAAAGGCTTCAAAGGTATATGCATGATCCTTTGGTATGGAGGCTTTATGATACATGTGGTGTTTTGGACATGATATTTTCATGCTGGTAGAGAAAGATTATCCATTGTCAAAAGGAGTTCAGATGTTGATGTTGGCTAACAAGCTGTTAGTAGAACAACATTCAGAGATGGCAAATGAGATTTTAAGGAAAATCTTCATATAAGCAAACAGACCAAGACAATAAAGTGTTTGGAAGCATCCTCTTAGCACAAATGGATTAATTAAGAGAAACTTGTAGATTTGAATGGCAATCACAAGTTTAGGGAAGGATTGTTGGGATTTAAACCTATCATACTTAGTACTGCCAAGGGAAGAGTTTATACTGCTAGAGTTTTTTTTTTTTTTTTTTTATTTTTTTTTTTTTTTTTTTTTTTTATAAGAATAATACTGCTAGAAGGAAAGTTGCCTGTTATATCTAAACTTACCACTGTGAAGATTAGAGAAAATAGTCTAAGTCATTAGTATTGTTAGTTTAATAGTTAGTGCTGCCAGTACAAAGTGTTAGTACTGTCAGTTTATTAGTACTGTTAGTTATGTAGTTAGTACTGTTAGTATAAATAGTTAGTACTGCTAATGTGATATGCATGAGATATATTAGGAATAGATATGCATTGATTAGTATACACATTTTGTAAGCCTGTTAGGGTTTCCTTGGTGTATTAAAAGGAACCCTATAGCATAGATCTAGAAATTAGTTTTTATATAGTTTTCATAGCAGTCATAGTTCATAGCTTCAAGGTTATTTTGTAACCCTATCACTATTCAGAGTGATCGTTTTATATTGAGGCTGAAAGTTTAGTAAAAGTTTGTTTACTGTTTTATTGTTCTTCTTAGTATTGCAAACTAGTTTCCGCATAGTTTGTGATATTCTCAATCTTAGTTTCTATATAATGTTTTTGGATCTATCCAACACAACTAAGCTTTAACAAGCTAAGTAAGATCTGTTCAAAAGGGATCAACAATGTTGGTTTGATTTGTGTTAAGTTACTTTATGAAACGGGAACTGTTTTGAAAACTTGAGTTGTTTTGGATACCTGACTTGTTTTTGATAACTTGCCATTGAGTTGGCAAACTATTACCGGACATCTACTCTTTTCTAAAACTATATTTTGTGTACAAAATCCTGTGAGCTCGCCAACTATTTCGATAGTTGACTATTTTTATCATGCATTTCAGGTGATATTTGTAAAGTAGAAACTTAGTGCATTGCAATTGAACATGTTCAAGATGTCTACTTTCTTTCAAGTTATTGTCATTCGTACTTTTTAAACTTGTACTTGGAAATGATGTAATTCAGATAATTTTCTTTTATCTAAATTCATGTATGGTATTTTATCTACCATCTTGTGTGATGTTTACTAATATGTTACACCTAGCGTTTCCGCCTTGGTGGGGTGTGACAATCACGACAATTGAAAATTTATGAGAAGAATTATACAACTCATGACTTAGAGTAAGGAGCAGTAGTGTTCGCTCTAAAGATTTAAAGGCACTATCTGTACGTAACAAAGTGTACCGTGTTCACTGATCACAAAAGTTTACAACACATCCTTGATTAGAAGGAGTTGAACATGAGGCAATGTCGTTGGTTGGAATTGCTTAGTGATTATGATTGCGAAATTCGTTATCACCCAGGAAAGGCAAATGTAGTGGCCGACGCTTTAAGCAGAAAACAACGAATTAAACCATTACGGGTTCGAGCCTTAGTTATGACTATTAGTTTGGATCTTCCCAAGCAAATTTTAAACGCTCAGACTGAGGCAAGGAAACCGAAAAACTTCAAGGCTAAAGATGTGGGAGGTATAATTAGGAAAGAGAAGTTGGAGCCGCGTGCTGACGAAACATTATGTTTGAATAACATAAATTGGTTGCCATGCTATGGTGATCTAAGGACTTTGATTATGCATGAGTCCCACAAGTCAAAATATTCTGTTCATTCGGGTTCCGACAAGATGTACCAAGACATGAAGAAATTATATTGGTGGCCCAACATGAAGGCCGATATTTCCACCTATGTTAACAAGTGTTTGACATGCTTAAAGGTCAAAGCTGAACACTAAAACCATATGGATTGTTGGTGAAACCGGAGAAGATACCTCAGTGGAAAGGAAGTTTGGACAATATCACCCTTGAAGGAATTTCAACACCAAGATACGAAGGAGTTCTAGTGGGTTTGTTACCTTTTGGTAATTATAGTGACTTAACCTAATGCAGCTCACTTTTTTGCTTGTGAGGGAAAAATGACACAATGGAGGAGGAAATTGACCCAGACTGTACATGAAAGAAGTTGTAACGAGACATGGCAAATTACAAAGTTTAGTCTCATTATTATGTCGTTGACGATAGATATTTACGTCAAATTTTATGTGAGGTCGTTTCTAGAAGGCTTTGGGTACTCGGCCTGGATATGAGTACTACTTACCATCCGCAAGATGATGGACAAAGCGAAAAGACCATTCAGAAACTAGTAGAATTAGATGACTATGTTACGCTCTTGCATGATAGAGTTTGGGAATAGTTGGGATAGACACTTACCGCTGATTGAGTTCTCATACAACAATAGTTATCATACTAGCATTAAAGCTACACCATTTGAGGCACTTTATGGTCGTAAGTCGTCGGATTTACCTATCTTGTTGCGGCCAGAGGTCTGGAGATGTTAATCCAACGGTTCAAAATTTATTTCATGAGACAACTGAAAAAATCATTCAAATCAAAACAGAATTCAAGTCGCTCGTGATCGTCATAAGAGTTATGCTTGATTGTGGAGGCAGAAGCTATAGAATTCATAAGAGAGGCGACAATAGTCTTTGTTGAAGGTATTCACCTTGGAAAGGGGTGGTATGGTTGTATCTGTTTTGGCAAAAAAGGGGGAGTTAAACACGAGGGTATATTGGCCCTTTCAACGGTGTTGGCGACAAAAAGTGGGGGTACTATTGTTACAAACTCGAACTTCCTCAACAACTAAGCCGGGTTCATAGCACGTTTCACGTATCCAATTTGAAGAAATGTTTATTTGACGAGCCGTTGGCAATTCTGTTAGATGAAATACATATTGATGATAAGCTTCACTTCGTTGAGGACCAAGTAAGATTATGGATCGGAAGTTCAAACGGTTGTTTTGAAAGCAATAAAGCGATATCCCTATTATCAAGTTCGATGGATACTCTAGGAAATGTCTGAGTTCGCATTGAGAACGTAAAGATCAATTTCGACAAGAAGTATCTGCACATCTCTTTAAAAACCGTCCACCCTCGACAAAGTGCCGCTATCTTGAGCCATGCAGACAAGGCTCCTCCTTTAATGGAGTGGAAGCTGTAATAGCAGACCGTACCGTGAATAACAATCTCGTTATTTCAGGTCACTTTCTCGTAATCCAATACTTTCCATTATCTTATTTAGTGTTTTACGCGATTAACTTGTTATTGTCATTGTAGTTATATCGCACGTAAACTTAAAATCAACATTTACCGTGTAAACGGACATCAAACAAGTAAAGTTTACGTAAAGCAAGTGCTATTTATATTATTAAGGTGATATTTTATAACTTTTTTTATTTTGTACCATTTGTGATTGGTTACGTACAACGTTAATGTTTAGTAAATAAAATGCATTTTAAGCACAACACGAAAGTACCCAATGACCTATCTATATTCAACAAAATTACTATCTATTGTATACCCAGTAGGAGGCTATACAAAACTTATATAATTATCTATCCTAAAATGACACATCTTAGCCGCCCACCCCCCTTCCCCCTTATATATTACACAATTAAATAAAATCAATACCTCCACTAATGTCACCTCTTATCCTTCTAGGGAGGAGGAGAGCACCTTACACACTTTGTACTCATACCACTAAATCACTTCTCTAATCCCTTATTTTGTATTATGGTTTAGGTATTTCTTCCACTATAAATAGGAGGTCAATGAAAGCATCATTCACACTCATTTCACTTGCTAGAAAGATCAAACACACTCTCCTTGTTCTTCTTATAAATTCATGACTCAAAATACAAGATTAAGGTTTCCATAGTTTTGATTTTAGCAAAGTTATAAGCATACATAGTTTTAGATATAAATTTATTAGGTGTATCAAGGTGATTTGGAAGCTAGGGTTTTGATAATCAAGGGTTTATAAATGGATTCTGGGTTTTTGCTTGGAGGTGGTTTGAAGAAACTTGGGGTTTTGACTTTAGTGTTTACATTTATTCATTCACATACGGTCCATTATATTACATATCTACACTTTTATTAATTTACTTTATTTGTTCTACTTACATCTATGGTTTTATATTGGTTAATCACCATTAAGATTTATTTTATAAAGTTATAAAATTAAAAACTAGCATATTCTTAATTGAATTAAATACTTACACATGATGAAAATGATGTTTAAGACCTGTACCTTATGGTTAGATGCAAAGACATGTTTTAAAATTTAATGTTATTCAAGTGTTAATTAATTTATAAAGTTATTTGATAAATTAAAGGTTAAAAGTTATTTATAAAGTTTATAAATTATACAAGTGTTGATTAATTTATACAGTCATTGGATAAATTAATTATTAAAAGTTATATATAAAGTTTATTAATAAATAATTAACGAGGACATTTCATTTGGAGGACTTATAATAATTTAATTATGTTAAACGTTTATAAAACAAATTTTATAAAACTATATTTCAAACAATTTGTATAAACTGTAAACCTACGAATTTTTATAAATTATGTACTCTATTGATTTGAATAGTACATTTCATAATGATTCCGTGCATATAAGGAACCCGAAAAACGAAGCTATAACGAAAGAGTTATGAATATTACGGGATTTCAATAATTAAATATATAAAAGTGTTTTTATAAAAGTTATATTATAAAATCTATCACTGTTTTGAATCTGATAAAAATATAAAAATATTTTATGATGATAGATCATTTCAATAGGAAACCGAGAAATATAAATAACATTGAAAACGGAATTAAAACGAAGGAGATACGATTTTCGCAAGATAAAGTATATAAAAATAGTTTTATAATAACATTTTGAATTTACTGTTTCGACACAGATTTTTATAAACTCTGTGAGTATTTTATTTTGATAGATTATCTCGTCACGATTTCGTACATATAAAGAACATGTTAAGCGGAGCTAAAACGAGCAAGTTATGAGTTTTTAAAGATTTGAATGCACTATTTTTATTTTCTGCATTTACATAAAATTTTCAAAGCTATTAGAAATATTAAAAGTGGTTTACGAGTGTTTTCGGACCCGTTTGGGCTATAAACAAACATTAAGAATTATGTTGTATTATTTATACATTATTTATATATGTTTTTAACTTTGTAAATATTATTTTATAAAACAATGAAACTATTTATATAATATCATCATATAAATACTAAAAATATTAAATCAATTATTATTAATGAATTTTTAATTGTTGGACAAGGATAATATTTTTCAACACGAATACTTGAACGTTTATTTTACAAGTATAATTTTAATATTGTTTCAACTTTTACAAATTAAACAAAACAATTAGGTGGTGATATAACTCTATAATTTATATGTTGTATTTATTTAAATACAATATTCTTATATGACCTATAAATAATTAGGTTGCATTCTGGATTGTTTGTGACGATTACTTTGTTGATTTTGCGATAATCACTACTTTCACTAGATGTGAGTTTATAGCCCCGCTTTCACTTGTTTTACAATTACTTTATAAATCTTGGGGGAGAATACATGCTCATTACAACTTATTTACTTACTCGTTTACATACTCATTTATAAACTCTTTTACATACTCTTTCACATACTCATTCTCATACTCAATTACAAACTCATTACATGATTAATTTCAAACTTGTTTACATACTCGATTACATACTTGATTTCGTAACTCGTTTACATGCTCCTTTACAAACTTTTTAAATGCTCAGGTGTTCCAAGTAGGGCATCTGTATGAGTACATGTCCATTAAATAAATGCTCGGGTGTTCCAGGTAGGGCATCTGTATGAGTACATGTCCATTAAATAAATGCTCGGGTGTTCCATGTAGGGCATCTGTATGAGTACATATCCATTAAATAAATGCTCGGGTGTTCCAGGTAGGGCATCTGTATGAGTACATGTCCATTAAATAAATGCTCGGGTGTTCCAGGTAGGGCATCTGTATGAGTACATGTCCATAAATAAATGCTCGGGTGTTCCAGGTAGGGTATCTGTATGAGTATATATCTATTAAATAAATGCTCGGGTCAGGTAGGGCATCTGTATGAGTACATGTCCATTAAATGAATGCCCGGGTGTTCTAGGTAGGGCGTCGGTATGAGTACATGTCCACTAAATCAATGCTCGGGTGTTCCAAGTAGGGCATCTGTATGAGCACATGTCTGTTATTTCTGTTAGAGCATCGGTTTTATGAACTTAGTGTAATCGTAATCATTCTTTTGGATATTGCATACTAGGCAATACACACTTTACAAATCTTTGATTTCCAACATGCATACTTACATTTTTGTGACTATTATAAGGGTTGGAATGGTCACACACACTTTACAAATCTTTGATTTCTAACATTCATACTTACATTTTTGTGACTATTATAAGGATTGAAATGGTCGTACACACTTTATAAACCTTTGATATCAACATTTATACTTACAAAAACCTATGAACTCACCAACTTTATGTTGACACTTTTAAGCATGTTTTTCTCAAGTGAATTAGATGCTTGAACTTACTTTTGTTGTGGCATTGAGTCCAACTTTCAAGATTTTTTTTTTTCTCTAAACGATTCATTTGAGGTCGTTCTCTCATGTCTTGTGCAATGGTATTATGAAGTAATGCCCCAGAACATCATTTCTGTTGCGACCCCATTTTGGGGGGGTGTTCAAAGAGGTACCACATTGTTCCCTTTGGGGAGTTCAATGGTGTTCCTGTAGCCCTCGTGGCTAGGTTTGGAGTAATCTCCAAGAGTACGGATAGTATTCGAGTCTCCCATAGGTTGATGAGAAATGATTTACGAACAAATACAACACAAAGAATAGAGTAGGACTACATGAAAGATAATATACGGAAATAAAATTCCTCACTTAAAAGGATTTAGCAGCTAGAACTAGCTAAACTAAGTTCAGAACCTAACTATTCCCCACGCAGCGGCGCCAAAAACTTGATGTGCGGTAGTCGTAAAACTTCTACACAAAGTTTTTACAACTCCCTAGGCAGTGTACCTAATCGTTGTAGCGTAGTATAGGCAAGACTCGGGGGTTGTTATCGTTCTCTAGGGGAATAGGTTGGGAAGGCTCGAACAGGGCTTAGCCGAGATCTACGGGATTGAAAGAGATTATTTTTGTATTTTTATTTTTTTATAGAAAGCAGTAGAATCTATGGTGAGAGGTTGGTTGATTAACTAATTAATTAAACTAAATATAATCTATACTACTAGTGATAACTTTATGATAAAATAGTGTATTTACTTAATCATGCATTACTCATTAGATTGCTTATCCTGATCCTGTTGCCTTTTATTGTCACACTCGTGAACGATCTTGTGGTAATATTATTTTCTAAGATCAATAAATCGAATTAACGAACCCGCGTCTATTTAATATTCTGTTAGGGCAACGCACAAGTAAAAGTAGTATGAAAGACTATTTACAAGGCCCCTAAGAGTATATTAAATGCAATTGAAATATCTTAAGAGGGATCAACCATATTAGGGGTAAGGTAGTATGAAGACTGTTACCGATGATATCCTTTCTACACACTCGCGTTTCCCTAGACGTCTATGCCAATTTAATATCTTATGGCTAGTTTTCTAAAGCCTAACGTGCGCATTCATCACAAAAAGCAACACTAAAAGGATCTATAATCCAACTTTCATGCAATCATAAGTAAATACAAGGGAGGGTTTAGCCTAACATGTTATAAAGGAAGCAAGAACATAGATCAATCAAACAACACATAGACATATTGAATGATTAAAGATAAATAATCTTACTTGATTAAAACATGGATTAAGGTCAGTTACAATAGGGTTTTAAGCCCTAAAGACGACCTAAAAGCTGACAAAGTACTTAGGGTTCGGCTCCCAAAAGTTATACACTTAAAATCCTAAATTCGGTTTTGTATATATAGAGAAATCGTCGCGAAGGCATCAAGTTGTAGTCGCGACGCCGTCACAGATAGAATCTTCTAGGTCTGATTTGAGTTGGTTACGTCCTGACGCCATCGTCAATTTCTTGATGCCGTCACTAGAAAGATTGCGACGGCGTCGCTTTATGCCTGTGACGCCGTCTCCACGTTGCTTTCATGCACCTCTTTCAAAAGAATTGGTATAGGTCCGTAGTCTTGTTCGTTTTTTCTCCAAATGAGCCTAAGTCGTGTGTATTTTCTCCAAATGCCTTCCAAGTTCTAAAAACCTAAAAACAAACGATTAAGCACATAATCTGGGCATATTTGTATGATTTAAGGGGTTAAATGACCCTGAAATAGTGTATAAAATGACACCTCATCAATTTTCTATGTAAACGGTTTGTGTTGAGTATGAGTGGAAGCCACCTCATTGTGATCTATCAAAATTTGGTTCGTGTTTCATGACAATGTCCTAAGAATGCAACGCTTATTCCTATTGTTGAGAAGATGAATAATGATGGTTTCCAAATGGTAGTTAACAAAATAAAGAGTGGTAAAACTAGTTTGGTTAAAACCAAAGGTTAGAATTCAGCCTAATGCTCATGGAAACTCGTCTAAGAATAGAGTTCCTAATGTGTCTATGATGAGGTGTAATTTTATACACTTTTTCAGGGTCATTTAACCCCCAAAATCGTGCAAATATCCCTAATTATTGTGCTTAATCGTTTCTTTTTGATATTTTAGCATTTGGGAAGCATTGAAAGGAAATGCACGTGACTTGGGCTCAATTGGAGAAGAAACGGGACAAAGACACAACTTCACAAGACTTTGATGAGCTTTGGATTTACAGTTTATGGAGACGGCGTCGCAATTTCTTCTGACACCGTCAAAGCTTGAAGGAGACGATGTTTTCCGATCTTTTCTGACGCCGTCAAAGTAGCCGACTTAAAAAATCCCATAGAAGATTTGGCGGGTCGACGTTGTCGCGATTAACAAGAGACGACATTGTGACTTATTTTCTATATATACAAACCCTATTTTTCATGTTTTAGGGAGGAAAAACATAGAGTATAATTGTAGCAGCTATAGAGGTTGACTTTTAGGGTTCCTAAACCTTTTTGTACTCATTCATACTCCATGTTCAAATGAAGTGAAATTCCCTTATCCTTTTAATCATTCAATATGTCTATGTGTTGTTTGATTAATTGTTCTTCGCTTTTAATTAACATGCTTGGCTAAATTTGATTGTGTTTGCTTATGATTGCATGAAACCTAGTTATTAGATCTTTTGTTATTACTTCTTATTAATGATGTGCACGTTAGGCTTTAGAAAAATAGCTTCTTAATTTCAAAGCAAAGACGTCTAGGGAAATGCGGCTAGGTTAGAGGGTACCTGGACTAGATCGGGCGGATTCCGAGTTATGTGTTTAATTTATTAGATACTTACACAATCCATTACAAGGGTGACGGGTAATAAAATCTAAGAAGAAAAATAGGGAGTAGTGCATGACTAGGCAAACATGTTTGTTTAACCATACAAGTTTTTCTCTACATTTACTTTTCTTGCATAATTAGGAGTAGTTTAGCTTAGTAGTTTAATCAACCCCCCTTCAATCCTTAGAGAATATTCCTTCAATCCTTAGACCTTAGTAAACATACATTTCGAGCCTACTCAAACCATTCCTCTAGAGAATGATAATAACCCCTCGAGTCTTGCCTATAAACACTACAACGATTAGGTACACTGCTTAGGAGGGTTGTAAAACTTTTGCGTTGTAACTCACCGCATTAAGTTTTTGGCGCCGTCGCTTGGGGAATAGTCTAGGTTTCGGATTCTATCTAGTCTAGGTCTACTCACAAGGATCCTATCAAGTAAGATTTTATTTATTTTTTTGTGTAGCTTTCTCATAGTCTATCTTTTCTTTGTTTTGTTTGTTTTGTAAACCTTCCATTTTGTTAACCATCATGGGAGACGAAATCTACCCCGCACTTTAGGAGATTATTCCCGACCAATCCACGAGGGCTATCGAAACACCATTGAGCTCCTCGATGGGAACAATGTGGTGCCTTTGCGATCCAACACCATCCAGTTGGTGCAAAACGAATGTGCATTCCACGGACTCCGGTCTGAAGATCGAAATCAGCATCTTAAGGATTTTTTAAAACTTGCGGACTCACTTGACCTTTATGTTGAAAATAGGGAAAGGACGCGATTGCGTTTATTTCAATTTCCCTTCGCAATCAAGCTAGCAATTGGCTTGAACGTCTTCTCTATTTGGGAGGATCTCACTACCCGTTTCCTTGCTTAGTTTTTTCCACCGGGAAGAACTACCAAACTTAGAAATGACATCTTGATGTTCCAACAACAACATGGTGAATCTCTTTCCGAAGCACAGACTCATTTCAAGGACTTACTTTAAAAAGTCCCTCATTATGGCATCGATCTTTGGCTCCAAGTCTAAATCTTTTATGACCATGTCAATTCTGCCACAAGGTAAGCCATCAATCATTCGGCTGGTGGTAAGCTTCGTGACAAAAGTGCCAAAGAATCTTGGGAACTCATATTGAATCTCGCTCTCTATGGCCATGAGAGTTGGAATGACCTAAGAGACCTCGCTAAACCGGTCAAGGCAATCTCTTTGCCTTACGATGTCCCGAGTACATCTGATCGTCGTCTTATTGAGCTAGAAAATCAAGTCTAACGCTTGATGGAAGCTCATCTTGCTCCTAAACCATCCGTTCAAGTGAACAAAATCGCTTCTTCATGTGAGATTTGTGGTGGTCCCCACGACACTCAAATTTGCATGGAAAATCCTGAGAAAGCTTTTTTCGATTACGCATCCTCGCGTACCGACGAAGCAGGAGGTAAGTAGTTCACTTTTAAACCCAAGCAAAATAACCTTGGTGACACCTATAATCCATCATGGAAAAGTCACCCAAACCTTAGGTGGAGGCAACCTCAAAATTCTCAAAACTATTTTACAATCCTAACTAATCGTTTTCAATCAAATGGTTCGTTCCCGAACTGCGCCTTCAATAACAATCCCTAAAATTTTAACAATCAATCATCAAGGGATTGATGTCTAACTTTATGGCATCTCAAGACGCTAGGTTGTCTAAGTTTGAAGCCGATTTCAAACAACAACAAAGTGAGATGACCAATAAAATTGACATAATCGCACTTCCTAGTGACACGATTAAGAACCCGAAATTGAATGTTAACCCTGCCTCTTCGGTTTCGTCTGCTCGTTCTTACCCAATAGAAGATCCCCAAAGTTCATCCCGTCCCTTCAATTCGGTCAATGATATTAAAATGTGTTTCAAAGCAACAAATGATTTTCAAAAAGACCAACTACAAGTTAAAACTTTGACGGTCAATAAAGTAGAAACACCGAAATCAAAGGAACCCGAAAGAACTTTAGAAGATGAATTCAAGGATTTGCATCTTAAGTTACCGGTTCTTGAAGTTCTAGCTCATGCTCCCATGAACAACGCTATTTTAGATAAATATGTAGAGAGTCTTGAGTTAGGAAAAAATGGGTCCGCGTTCATTCAAGGCGAAATGCCAAAGAAAATGAAGGATCCCGGATTATTCACTTTACCTTGTAGAATAGGGGACTCCAAGCCTTTTAATACCTTAGCCGATTTAGGGTGAACTTAATCCTATTATATCTCTTCAAAACACTAAATGTTGGAATATTAGAAGAGATTGAGAATATCCTAGGGTTAGCGAATGGAACTAGATCGTATCCCGTAGGAATTGTGAAGAATGCAGAGGTACACGTAAGGAAGCTAAAACTTCTAGAGGACTTTTACATCATAGATATGGAAAAGGACCCTATGTGCCCCTTACTTATAGGAAGAGGATTTTTAGCAACAACTAGTGCCATAATAGATTATAAGAAAGCCAAAATAGCGGCAGGAGAAGGAGTCACTAGATCAATATTTGGAGTTAAGGAAATCTGCCTAGGTCATGTGGATACACCATATTGGACTACCTTATCAAAATGGAAGTCCTACGAATCGCGACCTAGTACGAATTATATAGGTGCCGAACCCCTTACTATCTAGAGAAAGATTTTATGAAAGACCATTTACCTGGGGAGTTAGAAATAGCTAAGGACATCAAACTCAATCCATTTAAATATGTCCTAGTTTTTAGGAAAATGGTAAAGTTCCTATGAGCTGTACCTATTAATATTAAGGGAAACATGTGGGAATCAAAGGATTTGATTGAAAAGAAAATAGATTGGAAAAGGCCACCAAAAGAAGAAGATGGTGTGTGGCACATTAAGATTGAAATAATTAACCTCGATGGAGAAAATTTTGATACAACTTTTCAATCAATTTCCACAAAGAAAGGTCAAGCGATATCATCGACTTGGAACATTGTCATGATACCTAGGAAGAGTGACTCCAAGTCTAGCTAGAAAGCGCTTATTGGGAGACAACCCAATCTTTTATTTCATGCATTTTAGGAGTGTCGTGTGTTTTTAATTTTCATTGTTTGTCTTATAGTTTGATTTATATGTGATCATGCTTTGATTTGTTTTTAACTTCGTCATAATTGCAATCAAAGGTATTTTACATAGAGGTTGTAGGTTCAAGCCTCGCTGGAGGCATTTGTGAGATAGGTGGTATAGGTGTAAAAAATACCGTTCTAAAAAAATGACATAGATAAGTGATAACTTCAAATACTTGATACTTTTCCAATATCAAAATCTCATGTTTATTGCCTTGTTTTATACAGCTTTAATATAGATTTGATACTTAAAACGTTCATATTTACATTTACAGGATAGACAATGCATTGGAGCAAAATGACTTGAATAATGAATGCTTCTACTAAAGAAATATATATGAAGTTATTCACTTATGATTTGGAGTTATTACGAAAGGCTCGTGAAAGAATTATGTAAAGAAATGAAGCCGAAAAGTTAAAGAAATGTTACAGAAATGTACTCTAGTATTTTGACCATAACTTCTTCATACTAACTCATTTGAAGTTGATTCAAGCGGCCATGAAAAGAGGAAAGTAATATCTACAACTTTCGTGTTTTGGATTAAAGTCGGATCGTAACTGAAGAGTCACAAGTTTGCAATAACTACAATTGTGCTGCAGGGTTACGCAGTAACCAAACACTTCACTTACGCCATAACCACATCCTTTACGCCATAACCAAACACATAAATTACACCATAACCGGCCACGCTAGAGATAACTCATCCTAGTAATGTTTACGGCGTAACTAAACTCATCAGTTACGCCGTAACCAATTTGAAGCCTACATCATAGAAAGTCTACATCAGTATGGTTACGGCGTAACCAAACGCATCAGTTACGCCATAACCAATCAGAAATCTATAAATTGAGGGCAAATTCTGGCATAATAATCATCCATTCCTGGTGTGTTTAGCCGACAGCAAGAGAAGGGAAAAAAGGGTCTGAGAAGCTGGTATAGGGGCAAACCCTTCAGGATTTTCTAAGGCATTCGACTAGAAGATCACAAGCACTAGTATAACACATCTGTAATTATACTTCAACTCTTTATGATTGGATCTAGCAATATAATTAGTTAATGTTGTGATTCTTTATGCTTTATTTATTGGTTGTTGGCATTTAATTTATTTAATTATCCTTTGATTATTATTTCATGATCTTTCTGTCTTTCTTGCAATTTTAGTTGGTTTCCTGTATTTTGTTTTAAGGGTGAGCATGCGCTAGGAACTATATGATCCCGAAGAACCTTGCGCACAATTAACTGGGGGATGACCAATCATGTTAGTTGTCAGCTTACATTTTAGACTGTTCCGGCACATTACCGTGAGGAAACCATTAATCACCGTTAACTGTGAAATTTTCCTTGCCAGTAAATTCCGCTCAGTAAACCTAGGTTAGGTTTCAACTACAAATTTGACTTAATGAATTTAGACTTTCGTTAAGGTTGTTATTAGACATTGCACATAAGATCATAGTAATTAAATGCGTTCATCCTTTTTAGTTGTCTGCCACTATACCAATTCCCTTTTCGACAGTAAGGCTTACCACCTAATAATCCTAAAATAATCTTAAAACTCCAAAATGCTTTCTTTACTACTTTCTTAGGTAGAATGTTATTTCAATTAGACAGTTAGAGGCACAAACCGTTCTTTGGGTCGACACTTGTACTTACCAATCACTATACTAAACACGATAGGGTACACTACTCTTTAGTGTGTAGTAATAGTCGAGGTAGTTAGGGTTTTATAAATGTAAAACCTGACATATATTATGTTAAAGGAAATCACGCATCAAGTTTTTGGCGCCATTGTCGGGGAACGGTTTTTGTAGTTTTTGATTGTTTGATTAAAATATGTTATGTGTTTGTGTGTTTGTGAGTGCTTGACCCTCTGTCCTTCTCTTATTTCTATATACTTGTGTGCTTGTTTATGTGAAATAAATATATAAAAAATTTTCATCTCAGACTTGGTTATGGCGTAACTTGGTAGTGCTTGTTGCGGCATATCTCTAAACTAGGTCGGGGAAACCAAAAATAGTTTGGGCATTGCTTGAACTTTTAAAATATTTTCTAATGCCGCCTGTATCTAAATATTGAGATTGCCAACCTTGATATTTTTATTCATGTGGTATTCCTAAGTCAAGTATTTGCCATTAATACGTGCTCCTCTTCTTTTGCTAAGTTTTATTGTTATTACACATTTAATGCACGAGTTTGTTAGTGTGCAGGTTAAGAAATTATGAACAGGTTGAGTAGATTTTGGTGTAAGAGCCAAGATGACAAGAGGATTAGACATGTTTGAAGATGTCCAAGTAGCCTGTGATGGAGGCTTGAGTCTAACTTAAAGACTTGTTTAAAAAAGAAAAGTGCTTATCGGGAGACAACCCGACCTATCCTTTTAATTTATTTCATTTCCTTTCTGCATTTAGCTGGTTTGTATATTTCTTACTCAGTTTTGCAGGTTCTTACAGCAAGGAAATGGAATTCGAGGTCACGTTAACTCATATTCATGTGGTACAAATGTTTTTGTTTGGGCGTAACCACTTTAGTTACGCCGTAATGAGTGTAGTTACTGTGTAACCCTCTCTATGGTTACGCCGTAACTGGATATAATCAAAATTTTAAAAATAATTTGGCACATGGTTACGATGTAACTCATCCCTTGGGTTACGCCATAACTCCTTCCTGCAAACCTCAAATAAGTCTAAATTTTTTACAAAACCTCGTACATTTGGTAAATAAACTTTGTGGGTATGTTCTCTAGAAACCCTCGCGAGACTTCACTCGTCCACTTGGGCCACCAAGTGGTTTAAAAGGCTTGTTGCATACGCTAAATGCGACCGTGATTCCTACAAAAGTGAGTTAGGTTTATTTTGTTTCATGTACTATTTTGTATATTTTGTTCTATAGTTCTTTTATCCGGGTTTATACTTTTGGTATTAGTCTTTCTTGCAGCTATACAGGTAATGCACATGAAGTGATGCTAGGATGTTAATCAAGCTGCAAGGAAGCATTCCAAACCGGACTAGTTGGATGCTATACATGCTTTTGATGGGATTGTAGATGTTGCTCGAGGAAGCAAACTTGGAGCATGGCTTAGAGCATGCTGTCTCTTCATCATACCGAGCAAAATCCAAGGGAGTTTTCTGTTCCATTTTTAAACCCTTCCTATTTTAATTTTATATGCTTAAGTTTGACTCAAGTGGGGGCAAGAGATTAGAAATAAACACCCATTTGATTATACTTGCCTTTATTTTTCTAGTTTTAATTAAAAAATATTTCATCTTTAAATTTTTGACATGTTTTTCATTACTTAACTAGTTAACACTTTACTGAGCACACCCTACCTTATAATTCAATTGTGTGAGGATAAGCCTTTCCGTTTTCCCCTTATATACAAATTCAATAAAAATGAGTGTGCCGGTGGCTGTAGTAGACTTTAGAACTTGGCCTGATATATCTTTTCGAGATCACCAAAATGAGCATTACACCTAGTATAATTGGTGTAGCTGTGATAAAAGGCAAAAATTTAGGATTAATTATATATGTTTTGTGTATATTGACTTTTCACACTGATTAGTCAATCCTCCTGTTAAACCCTTTGTTGCACTCATTTTCAATGCAAGATGTTGGGATATGTACATATATCAAATAATAGATGTCTAAGAAATTACATGAGCCTATAGAGGGCACACATGTATACACAGAGGATACGTTTATTTATATAATTAATATATTTATTGTATATTAATTATATTAATATGTTTCACGAAATAATTAAACGGTCTTTAATTACAACGTTAGACGTTAGAACTAATTAATAGATATTAACAAGTGAGAGACTTGTTAGTAGAAAAACCAAACCCATGGGGTGTTGGTTGTGACCGGTCAAAACTAAAGGAGTACAAGGGAGGAGAGTGTCGACTTATGAAACTTGAAGATGTGCTCTAGTCTAACTTGGAGAACAAGTTTGGAGACTATATAAACACCCTTTATATTCATAAATTGAAGGTGATATGATATTCTAATAAAAAAAAGTCAGTCGACTTTTTCCCTATAACCCTAAAGTTCCATTCGACACAAAATTAATAAAAGTGACGCATGCATATTTTACATGTGGATGAAAAGTTATATTGCATACGTATACTTTTCTTTGATTGGTTGTTTTATACTAAATTGCATGCAAAGCAACTATGCTATTAATTGTTGCATGTAATCGGTTGAAAACTATTTAGAGGGTTTGTTAAATCGTATGACGTATAAATCAAACAAGAACATTGTGTTGGGTTGTTTTGATCACGAAGCAAGTACTAGTATTCTAGCGTATCTCGGTGACGTGTAGTGTATGCACACCATAGAGGTTATCTACTTTGGTAACTTAATTAGTTTGCGTGGTATTCAATTTATACACACGCGTATATTCAAGAATGGTGTTAGGTTTATTGTGAAAAGGTACACGCTTCTTGATCCCTTGTTAACTATGTTATTCTATACGTGTTTACTTTCCGTTGCATACTTGTGATATATTTAATGGTTAAATAGATGTAAAAACCCAACTGTGGCATCACGATCCATCGCATAGAATTTGTAGTTACAAAATAATAAAATTTGACAAATTAGGGTTCCTGATTAATTTTTAAGCCATTTGGGCGTTTTTATGCATAAAGATTCGATCTTTATGTATAAAGTTCCAATCTTTAATGGTTATAAAATTAATTAGACAAATTATAGATTGTATGAAATTTTATAAGATTAAAACTTGATGCGTTTAATTGTTAATTGATCGGTTTTAAGTTTAAATTAATTGTTAATTCGGCATCCATGATAAATACATGCAATTTATCTTAGAGGGGTATGTGATATAAATCTTGTAAATTGTTAAAGGTTTTAAAGCAAATATGATGATCAAGAATTAAAACATAGACATTAAATTTTTATTTGGTAAGATCCACGACTTTAAAAGCTAGGGAAGACCTTAGCTATGTCTTAACGGGGCTTAAAAGTTACTTAAATTTTATGTGCTATGTGGTATATATTTGTATATGGTTTTCGCAATCGATTATATCGATGGATGTGGCCGGAGTTTTTAGGACGAAGGAGCCTTACATAAATATATACATATTTTTTAATTATTAGTTAAATAGGATCATAATTGCTATTTGCATGACTTAATTGTTAAGTGTTGTTTTTGAATAAGTATTAAGTGTATTAGTTTTGTGTTTATATTGTTTTTATTTTAAGTTTGGACTTGTGAGAAAATAAAAGGGTTTTTCGAAAAATAAATATAAACATGACTAATAATTATGAAATCAGATTTATTATGGACTATTTTATAGTTCATAATGTGTTTTTCAAATTAAAGTTTTATTTTTATCAATGACGTAATTTGCAAAAGTACTACTTAGTTGCAAGGATAAGGTTCGGGGAGACTCATCAAGACTTCGGTCTTGTAGATACCATTACCCTATAATACCTGACTACGTTGTAGTTTCCTTACCTTGCATACTATTTAGAAAGTTGCAAATGGTCTAGGGTTTGAATGGTTTTTAACCATTCTTTAATCTTTTCCCGCGATAAAATATAAAGTCTTTAAGTTTTGAAAACACGTTGAATCGTTAATTTTTAAAAGGTAACACTATTTATACATTAGATGTATAAAAAATAAGTGATATCGTAATAAATAACTTAATTGAGTAAACTTTTTTATTAAAATCTATGATACGAAGATGTATGCATACTTCTTCGTACATCTTTGTCACGAAAAATATCATACCCTTTTTTTAAATAAGTTATTGCCATCAAATTTGTAAAAACACTTGCAGATGCTTTTTACTATGAGTGGGACGTATTTAGATTGTAATTCCAATGTGATTATACACCTTTTCGGAGACGTTACGTGTTTCATAATTCACGTTTTGATTAGACGACTTAATCGGTTTAGTGGTGAGACCTTAAACTTGAGGCATAGATGGGATGAAACATGCTTACTAGTATATTATTGTAATAAAGTAAGTCCCATAAGGTTCTAGGAATTGCACTGGTGGCAATTATTGATCGTCAATTACCTTTTGAATACACATTGATTAGCAGTATCAAACTGATGTGAGGTGGTATGTCAAGTTGGTTCTGCATTTAGAATATTATTGTTTACAAAGTTTTTAAACATGGGTGTTTTAATTTGCTCTAGATTATTTATCCGAAATTATAAAAATTGAATTTTGCGATTCTATTAATAGTATTAATGCAACGATAAACCGTAAACAATGGTTTGTTTCTTTCTTGAAGAAGTCAAACCAAGACTCATTTCCTTGTAAGGAATAAGGAGACTCATTCCTATCATCTTTCTTGCTCCGGAAAGTTATAATAGGAACGTAGGAATTGTCCTAATGTAATCAAACTCATAGCAAACTTAAATGTTAAGTAGATTGCATAACTTATATTTTCATAAAGATTTATACCATTCATTCAAGTGTGTATACTTTGAATATATTAAGGCATTTGGATAACTAGAGAACATGTTCTTAAAGCTATCAAATGATAACATCTAAATGTAAGATGCTTTATAAGTTTTTGATTAGAAAATACCAATACTACCGCAAAATTGGTAAAGGCAAACTAGTATAATGTATCTAGTTGTTTGCTTTAATCAAAATTAAGGAGGAAATTGCATGCCCACTTTTCAAGTTAATACATAGCATTGATGGATAGTCCCTTACCTACATAGTAGAAAATTTTGAAATCCAAGTATATTGCTACTAATTAAGATTTCAAAGAAAGTTAGAAAATAAATAGATCACTATTTGTTTTTACTGGTTATGGAACACTTGTAATGTTGTCAAATCCAGTGGGAGCATCATGATTTATTTCTGAACAAGACATTAATGTAATGTTGTCTAATTCAATAGGAGCTACAAGGTTTATTATCTTGGTAGTAACCCAGATTATTTCTCGCTTGTCTTGAGATAGTATATAGCTTTCCAACTATACACACTAATAGTTTTAAGGATAGTCGTGCACTATTTCTTATTAAACAAAGTGGTTCTATATCTACTTGTAATGCTAATATATGTGACACTATCGTATTATCCATATAAACAAATGAATGTCGTGTTGTTTGACTGCATGTTTGATGTTGTGCCATGCACAAGTGGGAGAAATCTGTATTGTGTGCCAAGGGGACATACTTTAGAACATTACAATATGATTAAATGTTTCTCTTGACCGTAAGGTAAGAGAAAATATGTTGAGATATGAATTAAATACTACTTCGGGTAAAATGTTTATGTGTTTTTGGAATGTCCATAATAATGAATTAATCTTAATTTAAAGACTACTTCAAATAAAAGGTTTATGTGCTCTTGAAATGCCCCAAATAATAAAGTAATCTTGTTTAACTTGGAATTACTATTGAAGTCAAGAGTTGATATTCAGAATTACTTTAGTTAAAAATGTTTATGTTTATTAGAATAATAAAACAGAAGTCTTATAATTGTTGAAAGACTTATAACATAAAGTAAGTTATGTCTTCTAGTGATGACATAAACAAAAAGTCCTTGAATTGTTCAAAGGCAAAATAATGTATAGTTAACATGTTATATCTCTTGAAAGATTTATACAAGAGTCTGAAACGAGTTAAAATCATATACGTTATTGCATGCAAATATGTTTTAAATACTATATATTCAATTTGGTTAGACACAATTGATTAGTATGTAACCTAAAGAGTATTAAGTTATTTATGATTGTGATAAAGTCTCACAATTAAACTACTCATAAAATACCACATATTATAGTATGTCTAGAGTGTTGAATCAAATTCTTTAGAATTATTTTGAAATTTGATAACTTTATATTTTACCTCCAAATCTGTCAAGGTTTAAAATTGAGTATGTCTTGTATATACTCAATAAAACTCCAACCTAGAAGGTTAATAAGACACCATCATGATTATGGAATGTGATGACTCACATTAAGTCTTAAGAAATTGAAGTTCTGAATTTGTTAAAAGTCTTATGAAGAATGACATTAACAAACTAAACTCAGGAACTATCAATGTATCTTGTAATGTCCCTCTACATGCTAAGTAATTATAGAAGAGTCTAAAATTACAAAAAGCAAGTGGGAGCATTTTTAGATCTGAAAGAGATAAAAATACAAAATGCATAACCTTCTAAACATACTAGTGAATATCATATCGAGGTTTTAAATGTTAAACCTTATAATGATATAATTTTCGTTCATAGATCCGCAAGGATACCTCAAATACTTGATTGATAAATGTTATATCAATATTGAGGAATATGAGTCACAGGATCATGATGAACCTGTTAATCATTAAAATGCATTGAATTTTGAATTTGGTATCATGGTGAAACCATTAAGATGCATTGTTGAATTTTGAATTTGATAAATGACTCAAACTATGAATGTTAAGATGTTGTCCACAAAAAATAATCAATTTTGGAACTTGATTGATCTTTAACTAAACGGTTAGACTGTAAAGTTAAAATGAGTTTCTTCAAAGAGAAAAAAACCCCAAGTGGTTTGGTTCTTGGTTTCAAACTCATAAGGACAATGGTGTACACACATTTGATGCATGCATTATGATAGGATTTTTAATCATACGCAAGCAATTGTTTTTGATTAAATATTCTTTCTATGCGCATTAATTTTATGAAGATGGTTGATTGTCATACTAGTGTTCATATAGATGAAATATGACAATGAAATGTAAAACTCTTTCTTAGATGATTACTATTGTGAGGACGGTGAGAATCCAAGTATGGATCATTGCGAGCATCTAAGAGGAAAATCTTAAGTTTATTATTAAATAAATCATTTGCTTGATTTAAATTTAATTATAATTACTATAACTCCTGAGTATTTCTAAAAGCTAGTGGGAGTATTATGTTCAGGTTTCCTTCACCTGAAAGATTTAGGAAATAAAACTTACAACCTTGAAATATATGTTTATTGCTATGAACATATGCGGTATATAAATCTAACACAATTTGGCATACCATTTAGAAAGTCTCAATGGATACATATCTTTTGACAAGATGGAACAAAAATGAAATCTTAAGATGGACTAAATAATTTATTATGTACATCATATTGTGTAGAGAAATAGTTGTATCATGCATGAATACAAGATGATTTGACAACATTGGTATTTAATCAAAAGTTATTAGATAATCATTAAATTGAATATCTTATGGAATATGTTTGGATTTGGGAATTCATTCTTAGATTATGGATTTGTCCATAATAATGAAAATCTAAGGATATATATTGCAATAATTTATTATGAAATTAGAATAAACCAATGAGCTTGGAGTTCATGAGGTGCCAAACATTATTAAGAGAATATTCATTGTTTACGGATTTTAAAAGCATGGGGTTGTTTGTGTACACAGATGCTAAGTCTAATTAAGATGACACTCAATAACTAGTCATGGTATGATTTCATTTTTGATGATGACCATGAGAACTAGTTGTTCTCAACTAAGAGCATAGTTGCATTATACATTAAAGAATAAGAATACTTTACACTTTTAGAAGCTGCGAAAGATGATTGTTGTCAATAGTTGATGTCACACACCTTATGAGATATAGTGTGTTAATATTGAGATATTTATATAAACAAACAATCATCATAGATATTCAAGAACTTCATTAATTGAATTCTTGAAATAAGTATTCTTAAAATTCTGAAAGATCAAAGCTAGTTGAAATTAATGAAATCTATGCCTTGTCAGCAAGTATGATCGTCGTATCTTGAGGCATGCTTCGTCAACTAGAATTACCATGCATTTGATCTATTTAGTATTTGGATAAGGGATGTTAAGACAATTTTATTAATGATAAAGATACGTGGTATTAAGTTATATTTAATATAAATTGTGTCCTATATTTGCATGCTTAATCCATGAATAATATTTTTATTATTCTAAATGAGTCCATTGTCGATCAACAATATAGGAATATAGTTGAACTAAGACAAATCTGAGTGATTGGTGATATCTTGAATATTAAAGGATGTGTCTGCCAAACTCACATGATATTCATAAGATGAATATTGGACTTCTCCAACTAACAAGATTATCACTTTATGGATCAGCGTCATGAAATGAATCTTGTAAGTGATTTTAATTTACTAAATCCTTAGACTTGAGATGCAAGTAGGTCTTGCATGTGTGGATAATCCTTCTTGATGTAGTTTAAGTTATCCTGAATAAGGTAGCTAATAAGGACTATTTTCAGAAGTGATTGTGAAGCATATGACTTGACACTTATAGTCAATATAGAATTGTTCTTTCAATAGTTGAGGTATGATGCCACTGGGCCCCTTGTAGTATTAATCAGATGTATGTGTGGCGGCACCTAAAAAATCATGTAGATATGTCTCAATGATTATTGATTATCTTGATTATTACATATACAAGAAACAGAATCGCTAAATAATGGAATGACTTTGATCCATATCCATTTTTAACACGGTATCGAAAACAAAGGGATTGTAAATACTTAAATCATTTAACCGTGACTTTATGAAAGTACACTCAGGTATTCCTGGGAGCATTGGTGTGTTGCTAGACGCTTACCAATGTTATTATATTATTTGAGACATGTCCAAGTGGGAGCTAGTGGGATATGTACATATATCAAATAATATATGTTCGGGAAATTACGTGAGCCTATAGGAGGCACACACGTATACACAGAGGATACATTTATTAATGTAATTAATATATTTATTGTATATTAATTATATTAATATGTTTCACTAAATAATTAAACGGTCTTTAATTACAACGTTAGACGTTAGAACTAATTAATAGATATTAACAAGTGAGGGACTTGTTAGTAGAAAAACCAAACCCGTGGAGTGTTGGTTGTGACCGGTCGAAACTAAAGGAGTACAAGGGAGGAGAGTATCGATTTATGGAACTTGAGAAGGTGCTCTAGTCTAACTTGGAGAACAAGTTTGGAGACTATATAAACACCCTTTATATTCATAAATCAAAGGTGATATGATATTCTAATAAAAAAAGTCAGTAGACTTTTTCCCTATAACCCTAAAGTTTCATTCGACACAAAATTAATAAAAGTGACGCATGCATATTTTACATGTGGATAAAAATTTATATTGCATGCGTATACTTT
>BQNB010018920.1:0-67584 GCA_026074375.1 Tanacetum coccineum | reverse complement strand
TAGGGATTCGACCTTCCAGTCTATTTCCGGAAGGGGGTATCCGTCCTTGGGGCATGCTTTATTGAGGTCCTTAAAGTCAACACATTCCAACTGTCATCATGTTTCTTTACCATCACCGGGTTGGAGAGCCAATCGTGGTAGTGAACTTCCCTCATGATTCCAGCGGTCACAAGTTTACTGACTTCCTCATTAATTGCTATATTTCTTTCTGCCGCTTGACCTCTTTTCTTCTGCCTGATTGGTTGGCAACCTTCTCGTACATTTAACCTATGTTCCGCTACGTGCCTTGGGACGCCCGTCATATCTTTGGGGGTCCAAGCGAATACATCCACATTACGCTGGAGTAGGTCACACAGTTTGGCTCGGGCTCTTTCCGTGAGATTAGAGCCAATCATCACTGTCTGCTCTGTGTGTTCCGGATTGATTGCCACTTTAATCCTTTCTTCTTCTACTTTGTTCACCGGAGGGGGTTGGTCTTCTGGTCCGGAGACCGTCGCACATTCAATGGGAATGATTTTACTACTCCTTAGCGTAAGTGTTCCTCCCATAACCGGGAACTTTATCATTCCGTGCGTTGTTGATGGGACTGCTTTCATTTTTCGCAACCCCGGCCTTCCAATGATTCCGTTATACGGAGACGTGGATCTCACCACCATGAAGTCCATCCATGTTGATGTTGAATGTTCGTCATCCCCAACTTTCACCAAAAGTGTTATTTGTCCTAATGGCCATTTTATTTCACCGCTGAATCCTACTAGCGAAGTTGCGGCCGGGACCATTTGATTTCTTATTTCCGGACGGAGTCGATTAAAGCAGTGCTCATAGAGTATCTCAAACGATGATCCTCCGTCAACACACATGCGGTGCACTTGGTGACCTCCAATCTCTGCTTCTATTATCAGGGGGCCTTCTGCTCCTTCATCGTCCCCCAGAGACGGGAATGATATTTCGAGGTCGGGTGAGAAACTTTGAGTTATCTTCTGCCTTACTGCCTTTTGCCACGGCTGAATCATTAAGATTGCCTGAGGTTTTTCTTTTCCGTGTGGCTCTCCTTTCTTTTTCTGCAGGTCTTTCCCGCTGTTTTGTTTTAACTCCTTGATTAAATGTGACAGCTTCCCGGCTTTTAGTATGTCCTCAAATTTTGCTTAACGTAGATGGTTGCATTCATCCGTGTTGTGCCCTACTTCTCCGTGGAATTCGCAAAACTTGTTTGCATTCCATTTTTCAACCGGAGTTGTCATCGGAGGTGGGGTTTTGAATTTTCCTTTTTCTAAGGCCAGAATCTCCCTCGGGGTTTTTGTAAGGAGTGTGAATCTGTCCGGCCTCTTTTCTTGCTTACGTTGGATGTGGAAGCTTCCTCCTTTTTTGAAATCGTGCCAGTTCTTCCTTCCTGGTGTTTTAAGTCGCGAGGGTTTTTCTTCCTTTCTTGATTTAAAGCAGCATTCTGCGCCTTGAAGGAAGGACGGGGCCTAACTTGCATCATTTCATCTTATGTTTTTGGGATTTTCTTCATGGAATCTTTTAATGAGCTTCAGGATTGGTAATTTTCCGTGCACGAATCCGGAGATTCTCATGCATTCCGGCGCGCCCTCGACGTTTCCGCTTTCCGAATTGTATCTTTGTATGAAGTCTTTTGTAGATTCCCCATATCTTTGCTTGATGTTATGGAGTACTATAGGGTCTCTGAGCCCAATTTTTTTTTTTTTTTCTGTTGGAGGTAATTTTTCATAGACGCTCCCTCAGGTCATCGTAACTGTCTATAGGTACTCTGGAGGAATGATCGCCATACCATACCCGAGCGTTCCCATTAAAGTGTGGAGTTTAACATACTTGACAAATGTTGGCATGGGGACCAATCATTTCCGTCTTTGCCGCGGCTTGGAGATTTTTAAAGTGACCTTCCGGATCTCACTTCCGTCTTTCGTTTTTATATGACTAGGAATTCGGGTTTTTGGAAAGTAAAATAGAAAATTAAAAAAAAAAAAAAATTGAAATGGCGAATCCTGTCGTGAAACGGATCAGTCTCGGAACTTACCCAGGGCTTAGACGAGGTCGTAATCTTCAATACTGGCTTTTGCTTTTATGATTTAGTCTTCCAGTGTCCCCCCTACATCTGTCTTCAGCCTTTCAAATGTTTTTCCCCCCAAAATTTTTTTTTTTTTTTTTTTAAAAAATTTTTTTTTTTTTTTTACCTTGGAGTTGTCTGACGATGTCGGAGTATGCGGACACACTCCGTCCTCTGCTTCCAAGTCTTTTGAAGATGTCACTTTCTCTTCGTGCCTTTTTCTTTTGATCATGCCGGGTGACCTTGATCTTTCGCGTTTCAGCCTTGTGAAGACGCTAGAACTCTGGCGTGGGCTATGGGATCCCATGTGTCCTCTAGGTGACCTTGTCCTTGATTCAGAGTATGCTGACTCTTGCGTCTTAGTGGTTCTCTTCCGAACGTCCCCAAAATCTAGTCGTGCTTTTACTTCTTCCAGTTTTTCTTTCTTCTTTCGCTCATGCTCATATTTGTCTGCCATGATCGGCAGTAATTTCTCATAATGCTTTTCGCAGAATTCCTCAAGGTCTACAGCGGATGTAGTCCTCGCGAAACCCTGAGGGGTTTGTTTGTCTTTCCCTACCGTGTTCTGAACATCGGATCTGGGATGGCTAGGGGTAGGTTGTACATTGCTCGTGATGAGTATTTTCAAGGAACGCAGTTATATCGCTCCCACGGATGGCGCCAACTTGTTAGTACAATTTATGTTACGGTGTAAGTTGGATTTGGGACACTTGTTGGGCCGGACCGACAAGTTATGAATGGATTAGATCTTGTACTAAATCAAGTAATCTAGATGATTGCCTGCACAATGAGAGTAAACTGTTAGCCTTACCGTGGGGGCGGCCCCTCGCGATTAGACTCCGGCGTAAGAGTAAGAGAGCATGTTGTCAGAGATATGTGTGTCAGAGTGAGAGAATATTGTGTACCTCTTTGGAACTGCTCCTTGCGCCCCCCCCCCACCCCCCCCACTCCCCCCGCCCCCCCGGATTCTATTTATAGGCTAGCAATACTAGGTTTTCTAGTATTTCGCAGATAATCTGTTGATGGCCGGAGTGGGACCCTTGTCGGGCAAGGATCTGCCATAATCGTGATTGCTGCAGCGAACTACCTTCCGTGGACGCTGGTTAATCCGTTGCAATGTATTGCGGAAGCGAAATAGGGATAGTCTGCGTCCGTCTTAATATGTCCGGGCCGCTGCCAGTATGGGACTGGGCTTAGTCTCGGCCCTATATGCTTGTAATCGGATCTAGTTGGGCCAATGCCTTATTCTGATAGTGTGGGTTTGGCCCAAAGTCATGCTAAACTTCCTATACGTCATCAGCAGTAACATGGTATCTATTGTCCAACGTTTTAACCCACAAAAAGTAACCAACATTGTATATAGCACTAAATTCATTATTGACCACTTCGACCTCCTCACCATCTGGTCGTTAAATGCATAATAACATTTTTGGTAATTGTAGAACATTAATTCACCTGGGTTTTATCGATCGCATTTAAGGTGGCTGGCCTATGTAAACGTTTTTTTGGTATCTATTGTCCAATGTTTAACCCACAAAAAGTAACCAACGTTGTGATGTAGATTGCCTATGTAAATGTTTTTTGAGTGATATGCTTGCCGACAGTGTTTTAAAAAACGCGTCATGGCGGCGCTAAGGCATGAGGCATGACTTTCACGTTACGAAATGGACAAAGACGTTGACTCTAGGCGTGGCGTGAGATTATTAGAAGGAGAATTCCCCATAATCTTTATTCATTCATAAGCCAACTTTATATACACATGAGTCTTGGGGCTATCCAAGAAAACTACCGACTATAATGGGATAGGCCCATAATCACAATTAATGCATACAGCTAAGAGAATCAATTATCTAATGACAAATGATAATGTCAATCCATATCTAATCATGAATGACTCAGCTAATAGAGATGAGGCGTAAAAATGCGCGATAAGGCACGCGAAAGGGTTTTTTGGATTCTAACTCCGATAATATATATATTTTTTTAATTTAGAATATTTGGTTTTCTTTACTTTATTTATTATGTACAACGCTTTTATTTAACTCAATATATATATCGTATAAATATATAGATATTTTCATATTTTTGTGCCGCTTTAAGCTATGCCTTAAAACGCAAAGGTTTCGCCATAGCCGGTAAGTCGTGAGGCTTGATCATGCCGCCACGTCATGTCTCACGCTATATATAACCTTGCTTACCGGGGTAAAACGCTTTACCAAAAAAACAGCAAGGCGTATGCTAAACTGTTGAATTCCATTGTTTTTATGATCAGGCCTTGAGGGACGCCTCCATTGTTGGAATGTGTCAGTTGGATTAGCCGTGTACAACTAGAAATGTGTGAGCCTATTGGGGGCACACACGTTAAACACATAGAGTGTGCTTAATACTTCACGTAACGTTTCTATGTAAACAAATCGTTTGGACCAAAACCGACTAGACAAGAAACCTATGATGTCCTAAATGTGCTAGCCGGCCATAAGGATTATTCTAGAGGGAGTCTAGATGCATTGAACCTAGGTGATAAAGAGAATGGTATTTGTGATAAGGTTTGGAGTTAAGATAAGACTTAAACTCTAAGGGTTTTAGTCTTATCATGAGTGGGGTATTGAAGGCTATATAAAGCCCTCTCCCTAGCTCATTTGACTCGTCCCATCAGTCACAACATACACACAAAACCTGCTTTTCTTTTCCTTGTTCACTATAATAGCCGAATACCACAAAACTCTAAATTAGGTTTCTTGTTTTCGGTTTCTGTCAAATTCGGTAAACCTCATTAAGGGTTTTTCGAATTGAGATTTGATCCAAGGCTTCTCCAACAGGTTCATTGCTTCGGCTTACATGTTGTCAAAGAGTGACAACTGATAGATTCGATCTAGGGTGCTTGGTTTTGGTTTTTGGTTGTTTCTGCTCAATTTCGGTGACAACCGAATTAGGTGAAACCCTGATTCTTTTTCCTGAATTTCAGTACAGAAGTATTGTGGGGCTTTTGGTATTTGATTCGGGTAATTCGGTATACAAAGGTTGTATTGGGTTATACGTGAAGTAGGACTAGCATTCGAGCACATTCGTTGGACGTGTTTGTGTGAGCATTCGTAGAGGTGATAATTTAGTCACTTTGTTTCATAACATTTGCTGGTGTCTTCGAGGGTTAGTTTTCTTGTTTCCTATTGTTTATTTATTGTGTGTTAATCATAGATCTTATCTTCTTTCGATCATATACCTGTGTACTCGTAGTGTTAATGGTTAACTAATTATCAAATTACAACAGTGGCATCACGGGTCAACTCGTTTGGTGTTTTATGGGTTACACACATAATTAAACACGCCAGGGCTGCATGAAATTAGTTTATTTATTGTTTTATTGGAAAATTATGGCAATTATATGCAATACTTGCCATAAATTATGAATAAACACCTAGAATCAACATGAATGTTAAAATGATAACATGGAAGAATAAGGGGAATTAAAATTAAATGTTAATTAAGCTGCCATGTTATTCTATTCTTGTTTTATCTCGGCCTTAAGACTCATGCAATCATGCTTTATGGTGGGATGTGGCGATCTTTGTACTTTTAGCAAGAAAACCAGTGAGGTCTTTGGGTTATCCAATTGAGGAAGACTCTTTTGGAACTCGAAGGCATTTATTATGATTTACTGCTTCCATTATAAGAGTTTGTCTTTAATTTATAATCTAATTTTCTGTCCTGCTTTAATTCGTTTATATTGTAATATGACCAATGTGATGCTTAATATTTGCTAAATAGACTTTATGAAACTCGTATTATAAACTGACTTACCCTTATAGAGAAAACTTGGATTGATCAGGTATAAAAATTACAAACGTAATTATACTCCTTGTGGATCCAGTCTATGTGGTATTTGCGAAATCGGGTTTTTGGACAAAAAAAATTTAATTCGGGACATTAAACTATGAAATTTGATTTCTTGTGAACTTTTAGTTTTTATGTGCGCAATATGGGGTTGAATTGATCTTTAATCTTATCCCGCCCCACTACATGCTTCGGCATATAAGGGAATTATCGAAATTACTTGTGTCTTGGACCGCATGTAGGTGGTCAAATATAGGGTTGTAATCTAAATTTGTAATCCTACCATATTGGCAACTATAAAACTAATGTTAACAAAAAGGGTTTCTTAACATACCATATCATCATTAGTCAATTGAAAGTACGGCTCACCCATTGTGGACAAACTACAAGAGAAGTTTAAGACGGGTGGAAGTAAGGTTCCCCAAAAGAAGTCAGGTTTTTAATACGCTTCGCGTTGACCTGTTTCTCCGCTTCTTGTGCGTACCAAAATGAGTACGAGAACATTTGTACAAAATGATGTCTATACGCAAAAAGTGTTAACAAAAATATTTTCTTAAAACTTCTGTGCTACAAGTTGTTTTGCATGCTTCTTGTACACGATTTGTCACAATTTTGTGTATATCCTTATATAAATTTATTTAAGTCTATGAGCAACAACTAGAACATGTGCATTTGGCTTGACCTCTCTGGTAAGACATGTAGGCCTTGCCAACCATGGCGTATTTTTTCATAGGTCAGATCTTTGTAAATTTTCGCACGTTCTTTTGGTGGACTTATAATCGAGTTACTGGTCAGTCCTCGGACCCGAGGCATAATATGAGACCAATTTGTTGTTGACATTACTATAAGAGTTATAATGTCTATTAGTCTCATAAAACTAAGAGTTGCATTACATGCAATTAACGCTCGTCGTTTACCTCTTGCCCCACTTGTTTACACGTTGGTCAGACCTCCGGTAATAAGTGGGAGGTCAAGTTGGATCTTAGTCTTATTAGTAAACTTTAATTGGAGAGTTATTTCTTTTAATATTTAATTATCGACAAATACTAATATTTGAACTTTTTCTATATTGTAGATGACATAACATCGTCTGCTAACATTTCGGTCTTCAGGTGTTTCTTCGAGAACCAAATCTGTACTGGACCCAACTTTATTGATGTATAGTCAACTTAAGATTGTACTATAATATTGAGGATAAGTTGAATTACCTAGAGCAGCACTTCCTCTTTGATCCTGTAGCTTAGAGGGTCAGCAGTTGCTTCTGAAAATTATAGAGCTTCATATTGCATGATTAAAGGATCAAAGTGAGTGCTTGAACTCATGATCGTGACATGGAATCCAGAGATCCATCGAAATATTGAACAACTCATGCTAATGACATGCTTAAAGGAGTTATAAACTCTGTTTGATCAACAAGGCAGAGCAGAGCTTCTTCAAACTAGCGAGATTTTCATTCTTGCAAGGCAGGAAGAAGGGCTGTCTGTCAGCTCTTTCGTTTTAAAAATGAGAGCTATATAGACTCTCTAGAGCGTTTGGGGCCCCCGGACACTTGGCCTTGACAGTGAGTCTGATTTTGAATCGGTCTTACGCAAGGAATATGACGGTTTTGTGCAGAAAATATAATATGCACAGCCTAGAAAAGACAGTTTTAGCAGTTGCATGCTACTGCTAAAGCTCCATGGAGCAACACTCTGCCAAAAAATAACGCTCCTGCTCTAATGTGTTATTGGATATGTAAGGGTCCAGAAGGGAACTATAAGCACATGAAACAACAACCCCAATTACCTTAGGGACCAAATCAAGGGAAGGGAAAAAAATAGCTCGATTATGCTTCCAAGCCATGATTCCCCTCACCCACGAGAAAGATCACGTAAATGACTCAATCTGTAGAGTGTGGTTGTGTGAGACAAGACACTAGTAGAGAACTGTCTCAGTATTTAGTCCGAGTTGCTGAAGAAGAAAAAGAATGCAGCATCAAGAGTGGTGGTTCGGGTATTCTTCACTATAGAACTTAATACTTTCTTTAATAGATCATGGAATCTATGACACTGGTTGTGGTACTCATATTTGTAATACATACGCCGGCTCTAAGGGTCAATTAGGAAATACTTAAGCTTGGGGGTCTTTAGGTGTACGTGGGCATGGTCAAGTGAAGTTGTTGAAAGCAATTGCATTTTTTTATTTATGTCTCCGAGTGGATTAGAGATATGTTTTGAACAATTTGTCATTTATCTCTCTATTTCTAGAAGGTAATTTTTGTTTTCCGTTTGTAGAAGATGAGTTTTATTAACCGCTTCATGAATAAACAATTCAAGTTTCTAGGAATAACGGAGTTATTTTAGTGCTTATCCTAGGGATGGTATTTTGAAATTGATTTGGTCTAATTTTTTTGCAACTGAAAGTTCTGGATACACTGTAAGCTACAAAAGAGCCAAGTTAGACTTGGTCTTTGCTCTCTTGTAGCATTGTCTTTTTGGACACACATTAAGCTTGAAAGGCATTGAGAAAGGTGCAAAATGATGGAACTTCTCAATTTTAACTGACCTTAAGGACTTTTGAAAATGGCGTTCCCTGTGTATGTTGCGAAAGATTGCATGGAAAACCTTACCACATCAAGTGGAATGGGCCATAGACTTACTTGGGACTATTACACAATGATGTATGTGGCCCATTTAGGTTCTTGTCAAGACAAAGGCATAGCTACTTCGTCACTTATTACTGGACTTTAGTGTTTTGGTTATTGTTTACTTTTTAAAGCATAAACATGAAGTGTTTTAAACTTTTTAAGTGTTTCAAAAGGAAGTATAAAATCAACTCGGAAAGACCATAAAATCGCTACGTTCTGATCGTAGGGGCGAGTATATGAGTCAAGAGTTTTTGGATCATCTAAGGGATCATGGGATTATATGCACCATGTACTTCCTCCTTACAATCCTCCACAATCACAATGGTGTGTCAGAGAGGAGAATTTATAACCATACTAGATAAGGTTCGATTATGATGAGTCAAACATCTCTTCCAAATATTCGTTTTGAGATTACGTTCTTGAGACTGCTGCTCGCATTTTCAAATATGGTTCCAAACTAAGAAGGTTGAAAAGACACATACGCGAAGTATGGCATGAGCAAGCCACCTAAGTTGTCTTACTTAAAAGTTGGGGTTGTGAGCAGTTGATTAAGCGATATACTCTTACCAAGGCCTGACAGTTTGAACCAAGGTCTATTACGGTATCTTTATAGGATACCCAAAGGAAATGATGGGTTATTCTTTCTACTACCCACCCGAGAACAAGTACTTATTACTCGGAATGCTGAATTCCTAAAGAATAGTCTTATTACTCAAAAAGCGAGATGGAGTCTAGAGATCTTGAATATTATTCCAAAAGAAGATACGCATCCTTCTATGTACTAGCTTAACATAAAAGGGTTGATCTAGAAATAGATTGAACCTCAATGTGATATCATTCACATTCGTAGGTCCAAAGGACACGAGTCCTACAATAGTATGTGCTTATACATCGATGCATGTGGTGCATGAGTTTAGGGGATCGGCGGCACGAAACCGCTAATATAAAGCTGATGTTAGACCCTGAGTCTGATAAATGGATGAAGGGCTATGAAATGTGGAAATGCAATCAGTGAAAGACACAAAGTTTGGGACTTAGTCGTTCTTCTTATAACAGCAAAACCGATGGTTGCAAGTGGGCTCTTCAATGAAGACGACATGGTTGGAGCTGACAACCTATAAAGCTCGTCTTGTGGCGAAGTGCTTATATCTCAAAAACCCCAGGGTTTGGATTTTGAGGAATCCTTCTCTCTTGTTGCAGCATTAGAGCTATGAGGATTCTTTAGCCATACAGGGTTTTATGACTATGAGATTTGGCAAATAGATGTCAAAACTGCCTTCCTCAATGGATATCTTTCTAAAAAGGTCTACATGGAGCAACTTGAAGGTTTTGTCAATCCAAAATATCCAAACCGGGTATGCAAGCTGAAGCGTTCCATTTATGGTCTTAAGCAAGCATCAAGGCAATGGAATAAACGATTTAAGGACGAAATAAAGAAATTTGGTTTCACTCAAAATCGTGATAAGCCATGTGTATATCTAAAAGCTAGTGGGGGTAATATCACTTTCCTAATCTTGTATGTCGATGACATATTAATCATAGGTAATCACATTCTAATGTTACAAGATGTAAAATCCTACCTTGGAAGGTGTTTTTTTATGAAAGATTTAGGTGAAGCTGCATATATTCTTGGAATCAAAATCTACAGAGATAGATCACGGTGGTTAATCGGTTTGTGTCAAAGTGCTTATATTGACAAAATCTTAAAGCAATATCACATGGAGAATTCCAAACGTGAAAGTATCCCCATGCAAGAAAAGCTTAGATTAAGTAAATCACAAGGTGCTTCAACAACTGCTGAGTTAAAGCACATGCAAAACGTTCCATATGCCTCGGTTGTAGGTCCTATTATGTATGTTGTGAGATGTACTCGCCTTGATGTTGTGTTCGCTCAGAACATAACAAGCCGATTTCAACAGAATCCATGTGATCTTCACTTGACTATTGTTAAGAACATTCTGAAGTATCTCATGAATACTAAGGACATGTTTCTAGTTTACGGAGATGATCTAAAACAAGAACTCAGGGTTTCTTGCTACACTGATGCTGGATATTTGACGGATGCAGATGACCTCAAGTCTCAGACTGGATATGTGTTCGTTTTAAATGGAGGTGCTGTTGATTGGAAGAGTGCCAAGCAAAGCATTTTCGCTACTTCATCTGCAGAAGCTGAGTATATTGTTGCCTATGATGCTTCTAAGGAAGCCGTTTGGGTTAGGAAATTCATTTCTGGGCTTGGTATTGTTCCCACAATTAAAGAACCCATAAGTATGTATTGTGATAATACTGGAGCAATTACCATAGCTAATGAATCTGGAATCACTAAAGGTGCTAGACATTTTCATGCCAAAGTTCACTACCTTCGTGAAGTTATTGAATTTGGTGACATAAAGTTGGAAAAAGTTCACACATATGACAATTTAGCTGATCCTTTTACTAAAGCGTTAGCTTTTCCAAAGCATTCGAACTATAGGAATATCGGAATGATTACCAGCTTACTTGTCTATGTAAAAATATGTGTTTAGTAGTTATATGTATAATTGGGATTGTAAGAAATTTTATTTTTGATGTATTAAAGATCGAGGTATTTGTTTTCTTTCATATTAACTATTGTTTATCCTATATTTGCATAATTATTCCTTGATTGATTTATCATTCTAAAATATGTCCATTGTTCGGTTAACAGTCATGGGAGTATTTTGAGTGTTGGCTATATTCGTTGAATATGTGGATGGTTCCTGCCAAACTCATATGTTACTCACAAGGGATGCGTATTGGACACCTCAACCTTCGAAAATTACTTTATGGATCCGATGTCATAAGTAAAATTTCAAAAATGGTTAGTTAAGTCATCCTTAGACTTGAGAATACAAACAAGTTATGGTATGTGTGGATATGACTTTTTAATTCTATGTCAAACGTTGTCCCGAATAAGGTAGTTATAAAGACTATTATTGGAACTGATGTGAAGCAGCATTCACAACACTTGTATTCAACAAAGAATTTGTTCCTCCACTTGATGTGCTGTATGATACCATTGGCGCCTCTCCAGAATTATTCAGATAATTGTTCGGCCGAACCCAAAGGGTAATGCAAGATGATTCTTGATTACATTTGGTATATATGTATTAAGTTCTATAACGAGAATCTAAATGGTTAAACTATATGGAATGAGTTAGGATCCATATCCATGGTTTAACGGTATTTGAACAAAGGGATGATTATAGTAAGAGATAAAATAACCATGCTACTGAGAATGTTTAAGAAACTTGATCTCAGACATTTCTAGTTTAAAAACGAATGTGAGTGTTGCTAGACGTTTTCGTCGTTAGTATATGTGATGTCTGCTACTCCAACTTCCAAGTGGGAGCTGTTGGAATGTGTCAGTTGGATTAGCCGTGTACAACTAGAAATGTGTGAGCCTATTGGGGGCACACACGTTAAATACATAGAGTGTGCTTAATACTTCACGTAACGTTTCTATGTAAACAAACCGTTTGGACCAAAACCGACTAGACAAGAAACCTATAATGTCCTGAATGTGCTAGCCTGCCATAAGGATTATTTTAGAGGGAGTCTAGATGCATTGAACCTAGGTGATAAGGATAATGGTATTTGTAATAAGGTTTGGAGTTAAGATAAGACTTAAACTCTAAGGGTTTTAGTCTTATCATGAGTGGGGTATTGAAGGCTATATAAAGCCCTATCCCTAGCTCATTTGACTCGTCCCATCAGTCACAACATACACACTAAACCTGCTTTTCTTTTCCTTGTTCACTATAATAGCCGAATACCATAAAACCCTAAATTAGGTTTCTTGTTTTCGGTTTCTGCCAAATTCGGTAAACCCTATTAAGGGTTTTTCGAATTGAGATTTGATCCAAGGCTTCTCCAACAGGTTCATTGCTTCGGCTTACATGTTGTTAAGGAGTGACATGTGACAACCATGACTTGAGCATGTTAGACAAACTGTTAGTGTTGACTTATGTATCTGTTGCAAGGTATGGTGTATGTGTTGATTATGTGTTTATGTTTGTTTATATGTTGTTATGTGAGAATTGGTAATCATACTTTGGTGTGATCATCTCAATGAGTTTGGATATGGTGGAGAATTTGGTTGAATTTTTGTGTCACTTTGGTGACATGGAAATGATTTTGGTGATTTAACGTTTTCGTGATTTATGCGTGTATGTTTATTACGTATATGTAATTATGTGGGGGCTGTAATATGTAGAATTTTATACCACTTCATACAGGGTTTTATAGTTAGATAAGAAAGGAATGTAAATTTCTATTTTTGAAAAGTTAGGTTTAATAAAAATGAAAAGTTATTTATTTTTAAAAGTCTAGTAAATTGCGTTTACGCAAAAAGGTATACTCAAATAAGCTTAGGCTTTCATAAAAACTTAAGGTATATATATACATATGTATATATACATATGTATATATATATATGTATATATATATGTATATATATAGGGGCGCGTTATATTGAGAACTCATTTTATGTGCAGAACTTTACAAAACTATTTTAAAGCAATCTAGACCCTTGGATCATTTAATCAATGGTCATTAATGCAAACTATTTTAAAGCAATCTAGACCCTTGGATCATTTAATCAATGGTCATTAATGCATGATGGCATTTTTGTAAATAATTGAAATTAAAATTTGGCTGGAAATATATAGATAATGGTATAATTGGTATTAAACATAATTAAAAAGTGTAATTGTAACAGTTTCTCAATTAATGAAACAATCAATATCATTTATTTTAGGGAGTTTTAAAATAAAATAATCAATATCATTTATTACCAAATAAAACAATCAATATCATTTATTTTAAGTAGTTTTAAAATAAATCGTATCATTTATTTTAGGGAGTTTCAAAAGTGTTAATCAATATATGAATATACAATCAATACAAAATCAATTCTATCATTTATTTCAAGGAGATTTATAAAAAAATATAGGAGATTTATAACAAAAAAGAACAAATATATTCCAAATAAAAAAAACATACATGTTTTACAAATACAACATACATGTTTCTCTCATTATAAACCATTCATGTTTCATAATTAAAAAGAACAAATATGTTCCAAAATAAAAAACATTCATGTTTTTTGATAAAACATATATGTTTCATAAAAAAACATTCATGTATCTCAATTAAAGTAACATACATGTTTCTTAAAAAACACCCTTTAATTGAAACCACAATTATAAAACATGTATGTAAATCGTGTTATTTATTATCAAAGAATAAATTGTATTTATTATCAGAGAATAAATCGCATCATTTATTTTAGGGAGTACAATCAATACAAAATAAATCTGGAAATACATTCAATATCATTAATTATCAAAGAATAAACGGTATCATTTATTTTAAGTAGTTTTAAAAGTGTTAATCTAAATCTGGATATGCAATCAATACAAAATATATCGTGTCATTTATTATAGGAAGTTTCAAATTTGACCAAAAATTGTGTTTATCTAAAATACCCAAAATATCCTTAGATAATAAACTGAATTAAATAAATGGAAAATAATTTATTAAATTCTGATTGGTCTAGAATAGTTCTGTAAAGTTCTGCACCTAAAATGGGTTCTCAATATAACACTTCACTATATATATATATATATATATATATATATATAGAGATTATTATATATATAATAATATATTTATATATATTATATATATATTATATAAAATTATATAGTGGCTAACTCAATGAATGGATTAATATTGAAATAGTGACTCAACGCCACTCAACGATGACATGGCGCAGAACCAACAATGACATTGCACATATAAGGATAATAATTTTATTATTTTTTTGAATTATTAATTAATTTTGCTATTAATTGCGGCCTAATATGGAGTGTATAAATATGATATAGTGACTGTTCGTCACACTCAACGCAGACACATGCACTCCACAATTCAATAAATTTTAATAATTTTCGAAATTATGTTAAAAATTAAGTACATAGCAAGGTTTGAAGTCATGACTTATTGTTAACATGCAATGATCTTAACCAACTTAGCCAAGCCATCATTTGTGTTTTACAATCCAAAACTATAATAATATCTTCTAAAAAAACCATGTTGATATCTTTTAATTTTCGAAAATATATTAAGATATACTCTTTAATTATATGGTGATATCTTTTGCTTTTTAAAAATATATTAGGTTATATTTGATATATCTTACCATTTTCTACTCGATAATTATCTTATTAACTTATTGTTTTCATTCTGCTGCCCATTATTCTCAAGCCATGCTTTATGGCCTTATGAAGCAAAAACAATGCATTTTGAATCCGTTATAGCAAATTGTGATGTTTATGATTTTTTGGCTTGTTTTAGATGTGATGTGACTGTTCGAAATAGGACCAAGAGAAAATGTGATCCTCTTATTGATCTGAGCGCAAAGTAAGAATTCACGATCTACTTTCAATCATACATTTATTATAAAGAACCCTTTTTACTTTAGTGATAAAAATATAAGTAATTGTTTTGATAAACTATTATCGAAAATATAACGGTTTATGGTTACATGCGTGCAGTTGTTCCAGAAAAACAAAAGAAAGCAATGCTTGAAGCCTTGAAGAAAATGAAAGCAGGTAATCTAAAACTAATCAATTTTAAAGTCTATTTAATACATACATGTATATCATATACACGTGTATTAGTATATGTATGTATTAGTAATAAGTTTTAAGGTGAATCCTGATGCTAAAGGTACAAAAGATTTGATGTTCATCCAAAATGTTTTTCGTATTGATTTAGTTAAAATTTATATTTGTTATTAAAAATTGTTAATGTTATTGATGTGCAAGGAATGGTACCAATGATATCATATTCGGCGGTTCATCAGTTTCATATTTTCATATTTATTCTTGCCGTCTTCTATGTTCTTTATAGTGTTGTTACCATCGATCTCGGTCTTGCAAAAGTAATTACCTTTTCGTTATCGGTCTCTGTTATATATTACAACAAATGAATATATGACTGTCATTGCAGCCTTTTGCAGGTTGGCCGTCTTCCATTAAAATTTTTATTTGTGCGAGCAACCACGGGTATGTCTCTTTAAAACTCACTAGAATTTTTTGTTTTGTTGATTTTGTCTATGTTATAATTGTGCGTGTTATGATTTTGCAGGTTGTCTACAAAAAGTATTTTTCAAATTTGTGATAAATTTTTATTTCGTTATCGGTCTCTATTATATATTACAACAAATGAATATATGACTGTCATTGCAGCCCTTTGTAGGTTGGCCTTCTTCCATTGAATTTTTTGTCTGTACGAGCAACCATGTGTATGTCCCTTTAAAAGTCATTATAATTTTTTGATTAGTTGATTTTGTCTAAAAAATAATTTTGCAGGTTGTCTACAAAAGGTATCTTTCAAATTTGTGATAAATTTTTATAATAGTTTGATAACCATCTACGTCAAGTAATGTTGCTTAGTTTAATAGGTGATTTTGATATATATGGTTTACTTGACTTCTGTTTTAACAGGTTGGCAACTTTGGATACTATTTTTCAATCAAATACAAATTGGACTCAGGCCGTTGATTCGTGTCAAGGTAATCACCAAAGATGATTTGTATTATTTTGGTAATCACTCACTAGATTGGTAATCACCCAAACGATGAAATTGTGTTATAGTTTTTAGAATCGTATATGCATATGTTGGTTTCTTTACAGTCTTTTGCAGGTTGGTCGTCTTCTTTGTTTTGTTTGGCTAGAGTATATGGTAATTATTACAATATTATTATAAAGCAAACCCGCCCGTTGGGCGGGTAATGTTACTAGTATATATATATATATATCTATAACTTATATATGAGGCTAATTATGAGTGTATAAATATGATTTAGTGACTGGATGCCACCTCAACGATGACATGGACATGAATTACATGATATACTTCGTGATTGACTTATCATACAAATATTTGTGATGACATTTTTTGAATTTTATCAAGTGAATATTTTAAATAGTATATAATTTATTTTGTGTTTATCCATATTATCATTATCATAAATAATGAAAATAATTATACTGTTAAACATAAATGTTCATAGAGTTAACAACAATAACATATACGTTACTTTTGTACTGTATAGTTTTACATACGCCATTGTGAACCAATAAAGATATACACAAATCATGATATATGTCTACAAAGTATAATTTACCAATTGTTTGAGTAAAAATAGTTATATTATCCATAGAACAAAATTCACAATACGTTTGAATAAAAATAATTATGTTTTTGTTAATTATGTTATATTATCCATAATTAATTGCAAATATGAGTGGATAATTACCTTATACTAAGTAAATATAGAATCCATATGCATATCGAAATTAGAGTAAATAGGAACAGAGTATAAACAAGATACAATGATTGGATAAGAATATTAAAATATACAAATATACTAATTTTTTGATATGCATAAATACCAACGTTATAAATAGCGTGAGGCGTGGTGGCATGGCCAAGCCTCACGCCTTACGAGCTATGACGAGTTATGATGTTTTTTAAAGCGTGACTTAAAGCGGCACATAATATTAAATATATATATTTATATCATATTTTATATATATCGAGTTTACAAAATGTGTCATACATAAGGAAATAAAGTAAGTAACTATCTTTGCATGTAATCTTTTACATTTTTATAATAAAAAAACAATATTTATCGAAATTGAATTCAAAAAAGCCTCCACACATCACACTTTAACGCGCATTATCAAGTTTTTCTACTCCTCACCTCACGTCAAGCCTTAAGCATAAGCATTGGTCTATTGCGTTGCGTGAATGTCACGCCTCGCGTCTTTGCGAAGCCTTAGCGGCGTCATGGCGTGTCTTTTAGAACCATAATAAATACATATTTGGTTCATATAATATAGTTTAAGAAGTAATATTCTAATATAATTACATAACCATTGTAATTAGATATGCTATATAACAAATAATCATATGTAGATATAATATGATTATTTTTAACCAATCATATATGACATACACATGTATGCATATAGTTTATTTTGCATGCAAGATATAATTGCATCCAACAGATTATTTTACTTTTTTCTAAAATCATTCGTGATTTATGTAGGCTATACAAGAAAAGATGAAACTTGATAAGAAAGAAGCTAAACGCTTTAATCCCGAAAGTATTTTTTTTATTAGTAGATTATCTGTTATGATGCATGGGGACTAATTGAATGTATCTTCTTTCAGATTGATTGGATGTTTTCAAGGACCATTTGGATCATATTATCGACAAACGTTTATGGAATTTAAGTGTGTTTCCGTGTGTGTTTTCAGTGGATTATCTACTTAATGTAAATATGTTATTAACTTTCATCACTATATATGTAAAGTGATATTTTTTTGTTTTGGCACATGCCACATATATGACCTATGAATATATATGAAGGAAGAGTTGATGAAACTTGCAAAAGAGTTTCTAGTATGTCAAATCAATGCAAATAGTATAAATATCGTCTATGATGATAACAAATGAGGGAAAAACTAATTTTTTGAGTATATTGTTGCAGATAGGATGTTTGTGAAGGCTAATAAAGAGAGGACGAATCTTTTAAAAGCTGTAATTATTGGAGCAAAGAGGACTCCATATCATCACGCTCTCTTCTTTTTTGACATGTATGAACCATGTGGCTTTCCATATATCCCACATGTAAGTCATCTCATCTTGTCTTTCTTTATCGACTTCAAATATGCTACTATGCGTTATTTACGTGTACTAACTTTTTGATCTATTCGATTGTCATTAGTCTAAGATGGTGTGAGTATCACTCTAATGGCCTTCTTCAAATCAATCCAAATATCCGCATGAAGTGTTTTGTTGATCAAGTTGTACATTGGATGAAGTTTCAAGACTCAACAGGTACTTTAGCTGTCAAACATTGTAACTGAGTTTACTTCAAACGTGTAACTTTTTGAGCTCTTTTAGTTTGTATATCGATAATTTAATTACATCATATACGATTATACGTTTAAATTTAGGTTTTAGGTTTTATTGTGATTAGGTTTAGGTTTTATCTGAGGTTTTTGTAGGTGATTGCAATGATGTGATTTTTAATTAGTTTGAATTCTTAGATTTAGGATTTATTATCGATGTTCGGTTTTGGAGAAGAATGATTGTGTAATCGGCCTGGAGTTTGAGGTTTTATTGTGATAGTTTTAGGTTTTGTTTGAGGTTTTTTTAGGTGATTGCAATCGTGAGATTTTGAATTAGTTTGAATAATTAGATTTAGGTTTTACTATCCATGCTTCGTTTTTGGAGAAGAATGATTGTATACTCGGCTTAAAGTGAGGTTATATTCTAGGTTTTTGCAGCGGTAGTGATCTGATTGTGAATGAGGAGCGAACCCGCCCGTCGGGCGGGTTACGTGACTAGTATATACACACACACACAACCAACCAACCAACCGTTTCACAACTAACCGGTTAATTTGTGTTACATTCATCACAAACTTTTATTAATTATGAAATCGGGCTAAGGCATCAATAAGATAAGCCCATTAATCGGTCTTATCTACTTGTACAGTCTTCCATGAATCATCGTGCTTCTTCTGATACTCATATATTACCTAATCAACATTTAGCATCACATCCATTTTAGACTCTAATATATACGGGTTGATCCTGGGTTCTATAATGGGCTTACATGGTTTAGCACAGAGTATGCACTTCTAACTGGATAGTGATCGTCCATGAAGCCCACAACGCATATACCATATGAATGCACCTTATACTCTTTCACTAAAAAAACATATACAATTAGCTAAAAGGGATAAACACATACCCGTATCTATACAACAAAAGTTTACAGCAATGAATGTGACGTGCTACCTTCTGTTCAAGCTTAACCTTCTTCCCTTTACCGAGAATCTTTTGAAAAAACCTACCTGTGACGTTAACTTTGTGTCAAAGTGACTATAACACATTTTTCCAGATAAGCAGGGCCAATGAAGTAGTAATGTCTGAGAACAATGAAATCATTAATGGTCTCTGTATTGTTGAATTCCTAATTGCTCACACATAAAGAACAATATCAGTCGGGTTCTTCTTTGTAAATTTCTTTGCTGATGCCAAGACGCTCTTGTCATTCCCTTTCTCCATTATAGAAGATTTGAGCCCGGGAGTATCAAACACACGAATCGGGACCCCACCGACCACACCACTAATTTCCTTTACTGAACCGGTGGCAAATTGAAATGCATTGATTGATGTTTTATCTTCCCCAAAGATTGAGTTTATAGTAGCACTTTTGCCAACACCCGCTTTACCAATGGCTACGATATTCAAACCAAAGTCAAGATCATCACTTTCCTTGGCTTCAACCTCTGCGGCTCTGTTTAGCAGCATCAAGACTAAATGCTTGACCAGTTTGTATACCTGCAATTAACGGGGTTTAGTTATTTACAATGCAACTTGAGAAAATTGAAACTCGACTTTATCGAAATTTGTATAGCGTAAATTACATACAAAAAGGTTCATGTAGTTTACTTAGTTTTGAGCAAAGCAAAGGAGCCATTAATGTCTAATTACAACAGTCTCATTTTTAGTATATCTTTGTCCACTTATTTCGCAAATTCTCAACACCATGAGTAGAAGACGGCATACGCGTTAGATTCTACTCCCTAGTCAAACCAATTAAACCCTGACCCATAAGATCTACCGAAGGTGAAACATCTTGATCACACATGCCGTGAACACTTCATCTGGTAAACCTATTTATTAATAACCAAAACAATATAATACCGTCATGAGCCAAATGTAATTTCAGGTTACTTACGATTGGAGCAGTGAAGTTATGTCTATAACCAGACCGACCACTTTAATTATGAAAAAGAAATACAAAAATTCAGAAGCAATGAAGTTCTGTTATGAGCTCTAACCGGTAGGGTTCAAAACCGTGAACAGATGCTTACGTGGGTCTGCATTGGCTACATACTTATACATATCGGCATCATATTCGGTATCTAATCAACCATTAAAAAACAAGTTCAGTCCGACCATTGGTTAAAATGAATGAATGGTTATAAAAAAGTTATGTTTAGTTACAACCAGCTGTTTCTTATGTGTCTCTTACAGTTGCCAGAATGTAGAACGTTTTAAGGGGACGACCATATTTATATTTTTTGAACAAAGCTGCTCCACCTGAACCAACACAATAACTATTATCTAGAGCGTAATTCAGAAGTATAAAATAAGCAAGTGAATTATAAAAAAATAAAAATAAAAAAGACTTATTACGCATTTTTAGGATTTCGGGATCAATTCTCATACGTGCCAAATTGTTTGGCAAATAAGTCCTTTCGTTATTGGTTTCCACGTCAAACGCGGAACTGCTTCTGACATTTCGAAGAGAACCCACTCCACCAATGGAGTGACCGTTACCTCTTATGATCATTGTTTATGTTATGGTAAACCCATAGTGGGTGAAGAAAATTTAAGTTTGGCGTTTCTTGCCAAGGTTTGGTAAGCATATTTACATCAGACGAACTTCCAGATTCGTTATATCTCACCGTCTGGGATACCCGGGCTCTTGCGTTTATATATAGTAAACTCTTCCGGTACCAAGCCTTATATCAAATAAATATTCTTCGTTAAATGGATTTCTGTTAAAATTAGATGAAGATGCTTGATTTCTATAATCATCAGGAGCTATATAAGAAGAGGGCGTGTGCATTGAAAGGTCTGACGGACCGGCGATATCTTGTTGGTAATGCGGGAATTGTATGTTGTGAGTTGTTGAAGAATATCCGCTTGACATTGAGGTGTGAGTACAGTGAGTGTATTGTGCTCCGTCAATCGACATATTATCCGCTAGATATGTAAGCAAACTGTTTTCACCAGCCCCTTTTCTTGCTGCAAACAATATAAGTACATAATAAAAAATTAGTTGGAAACAATTCATTAACAATCATCGACTACTGTACTATGTTAAAACTTTGTGTTAAGCTTCATACCGGTGTGCATGAAGGCGTTCTCTGCCAAGTTACCAAATGAACCACAAAACCACTACACAACCAAAACAAAGAACACCCATACCCCACCAGATATATGTCAAAAGACAAAAAAGATGAAAAATAGGCACCTACTTGGCATTCAGAAAGCACAAAAACAAAATTGTTTATCGTTCAACTATATTTTGAGTTGGGACTGTCATTAAGACGGGGTTGCAGCAGCAGCCTTGGCCTTTAATTTCTTTGGAGGTGGGTTTCCTCCAGACATCACCACATAAGCATAGCCTTGCAGCACTGTAACAAACATATAGCATAGTATTTTTTAAATTTAGGCCCAACCAAATCACCAGCCATTTCACAAGGATAGTTCCGTAGCTTATGACAATATTGAACCCGTTGGTAATATTCTCTTTGTCTGCATAAGCACAAAAAATTAGGGTCTCAGTGGCTATAAGCCATAGTTTACTTACCTCTTTTTATTATTTTTCTAACTATAATAAAACAATTAGAGTCAAATATTACCAATGAGTAGGTCTACATGTTCTTCCAAAGGAGGGCAGCATCGATTCCTTCAAAAGGATAAACAGAACATGTAAAACCATGATAACTTGCATCATCATCTGTTCATGAAAGGTTTCATTCCTATGCTTTTACCCAAATTGTGTATTTAGTCCAAAAGTTTCAGTGCCCACAAATGAAGTTTAAAAACTGTTTCGATTGCACAATCAAGTCCTATTCCTGACACTGTCTAAATTGATACGTGAATGTAACACAAGCAATTTTTCAAAACGTCAATATAACAATAATAGAGTAAGGAGTACGTAATACTATGCGATTGACAATAATTTCTTGAGATCTTGAGTCTCTTTGACAGATTCCGATTCCACTAGCCAATTCTAGACACCAATTAACAATATTAATGAGATTATGTCCCCTAGGTTTTATTATCCTGTTCATCTAAAGCATGATGCTTGAAATGTTGCATCTGATGCATATCACACCAGTACCAATACTTAGAATCCAGAATTTATTAGTTTTTATAATGAAACTCAAAAACCATTATAACTAATGTATGAAGAATATGATTTCGTGCCTTGATTCGAGAGGAGAGTATATTTTTTGCTCACATGAGGGAAAAGATGCTTAGATCATAGTACATGGGTAAGTGTCAAATGATTCACACCAGAAGCATAAGCTAAACAAAGTAAGCAATTGCAGTTATTACTGCGATGAGGCTTTTGTGAGTAAAGTGTCTGTGGTCCTCGGCGCTTAATAACGTTATATCATTGAGGAGTTAGCTGGGCAACCACTACACAACATCTATACATTAGTAAAAAAGTAATAGGATGAAAGCAAAACTTCAGTCTCCTGGATATTTGTATAGAAAAAATCAAACTTGATCGGATGCATTGTTGTGAAGGAGATTATTTAACAATTCAAGAGAGTCCTGTGAGGTTACATGTATATATAATATTTTTTAATTTTCAAGCAATCGAATTTAGCTCCATATAGGACGTTGACGATACAAAGTGAAGTGTTTTCTTGATCCACTCGTTTCTACCTGCACAAAACACAGCTCCTTATGACCTCCTTCCTCTTTGATATTACCTAAAGATGTCTCATACAGCAACTCAAAGACAGAAATTTTTTGAATTTTAATAATATTTATTAATACATAATGTGTTGGCACCAATGACGTTGCATTTTATTTGATACTGACAACTATCAATCAAACAGTAAAAGGGGTCAGATACAAAACTACAGATACATATGAAATCGATATGTGTGCCAACACTTAACCTTGTAGCAAGAAGATGCGTCGTCTTTTGGAGCAGCAGGCCATTGCTTTACATCAAGATCTATTATTGAACTCGGTTTAAGATTAGTGATAACAACCTAGCTAAAAAGGAAAAAATATAAGTAATGGATAAAGCCTTTCTTTCATTCATCAATAGGTCCCTGGTCAATAAAACTTTATATTTAAATAACAATAGTTACGAAATATGAAAACCTTAAGCGGATGAAGCACGAAGATCGTGCGAGGAGCTGTTTTGTTTAACTCATCGCGCATGTGGTGTTCAAGGTGTTCTAAACGTATCATACTACCATCACTTCATAGCGCGCACACACACACATTAATTAGTCATCCACCACTGAAAACAATTGCACACACATACATATTGATTATCCTTTTTAAAATAAACTACAAATGACAACCTTCTCGTGATACCGATTCCTCTAGCAAAAGTGTTTATTGCTGTGGAAGTGACACCCCTACGCCTCAAGCCAGCTAGTGTGATCAAATGAGGATCATCCCATCCATCGACATAATTCTCAGTCACAAGACGATTTAACTGCAAAATAGAAAGCACTTAAGCTAAGACTCATTTTACTTACGTATGAAATATACATGTTAATAGAAAAGATCTGAGAGTGAACAATGTTAACTAAAGTGCATGGTAGATGTGATTATACCTTTATTTATAGATTGAAAGTATAACATACCTTACGTTGTGACAAAAATGTATGGGTTATATTCAGGTGTGCCACACATAAGGCTGGAAAGCTACATAGTACTCACAATCCATATTCTTTGATTGGTTTGATTTGATTCACAAGTAAGAAAATTTATCCTTATGCAAGCAACAAAATTTATCACTAACCTACATATTGATTGGTTTATTTTTTTAGGGTTTATGAAGGTGGATATGTGTTTTGAGAAGCTTGAATAAATCTGTTTCAGGGTTTATGAAAGAAGTTCGGGTTTTAGCCTATATTGATCTCAAATCATTGTGTTTATTAAACCATAACTATGTTGTTTTAGAATTCTAAAACACAAACTCTGGCATGGTACAGTGGTACACACTCATAGTTAGCCCCATATATAAGTTATATATATATATATATATATATATATATATATAGGCTCCGGTTCCATTGAGAATGTTTTTATTTTGAGAAGACTAAGAAATCTTCGTTTGAGCAAATTAATCCATATTCTTTGATTTGATTCACAAGTAAACATCATTTAATAGTGAATCGAATATATAAATCACAAATTTGATTCACAAATCATTATTAAAATCGATTTATGGTAAAGATTCATTAAAACTGTACAGATGATTCAGTATTGTAGTTATATCGCAAAATCGAGAGATTTTTAACCTTGATTTTATATATTTTCTTACACATTTTGAATTAAAATTGCATTGAAATGAGGTCTACGCTTGAAAAACTTGAATCAAAGTTAAACATCTATCATTTTTGAAAATCTTCTCAACCTTCTCAAAATAAAAACATTCTCAATCGATCCAGCTTCATATAAAACCTATATATATATAACCTATATAAAAAAGAGTTTCGAAAAATTGATCTTGGCCTTTAAATTACCAAAAAACGACATGTGTATATTCACAAAATAATCAAAGGCTGAAATGGAAAGATAATAACTGCCATTTAATTTCCACACAAAATGCCTTCCAACAAAACCATTAGAGCCGATTACCTAAAATTCAATGAGATCCCTAAATCAAACCAGCCGATTACATAAAATCAAATGAGATCCCTAAATCAAACCATAAAATCAAATGAGATCCCTAAATCAAACCGCCCCATTTAATTATTTTTTTATTAATTAATCTTGTCACAATAAACCCTAAATCAAACCCTGAAACATTCATTTGGAGAATCAAGCTCTGAATCCATGTAGTATGAAGCTAGATCCGTATATAATTTTTAAACCTGAATATGGGTTAAAAAAATGCTGAATTCTTCAGCCTCTAACTCTATTATTCTTGGTTTTTTAGATTGTTTTACTTCCCTTTGAGTTATGATCGTGTTCAACATGCTAAACAGTACCCTATCAATCCTGCTAGGGTGTCTGGGAACGCGTCAAATGGTTAGTATACTGATGTTCTCTTTGAAATCTGTGATGGATAAAAGAATGATAATATTATGGATAAGTTATGGGAATGTAAATTCTATATCATTACACCTCACATTTAGTGCACAAAAGCTCATTTTAAAGTATATTGCGCTATTTTTATATGCTTGAAAAGAATTATTGTTTATTTGCAACGAAGATGAAATATAATGATTTGAAAAGTTATTTTGGCGTAAACGCGAAGTGAAAAAGTAAAATTACTAAGAATGACACGTAGACGGATAGTTATTTAAAAACGGGTTCACACTAAATAACAATTTACGACAACGCGCGGTAACACTTCAGTAAAATTGTAAAAATAAAATTTTACTCAAAAGTAAAATAAATAATAAGATATGGCTTAAAAATATTGACCCGGAATTTATGAAGTGTTACAGCTTACGAGCCTTTATTTTCTAGGGTTAATTACTTGAAAATGCATTATACTTGTCACTTTTTGTTATTGTGTGTACTGAACTTTTTTTTTTTATTGTGTGTATCGAACTTTCAAATTTTGTGTGTATTTTTGATCATTTTACCCTTACTTTTTTCAAAAGTCGAAGGGTAAAATGGTCATTTTACATGGCTAGAATAGTGACAAAATACACACAAAGGTCAAAATTTGAAAGTTCAGTACATACAATAAGAAAAAAAAAGTTCAATACACACAATAACAAAAAGTGACAAGTATGATACATTTTCAAATAATTATCCCTATTTTCTAACATAAACAATACAACAACCTTCTAAATGGTTAGATTCTTGGTTCAATAGACGGACAAGTGGCCAAGGAATTTGTTTACGACTCAGGAGTATGATACGAATCAATTAGCACAGGTTCTAAATAAACAAAGCAAACAAAGAAAAATAATAAAGTTCCTGCTAATATGAGATGCAGGGTTCTCCCAGGGCCAAAGACTTCACAAAACTCTTGATAACCCCTAGCATCGATAATATATAACTATTTATACTATGTTATAAATGTAAAGAACAAGAACACAAGAATAAGAGAAGAATGAGGAGAATGGAGAATTCTTATTCATGTATATCCATCACAAGAGGTTACAAGTATCAATTATTTATAGGAGATAACATACATGTAAACCCTAACGGGCGGTTGAGATATGGTTAATATACATATTTCCCATTAGTATTATTTTACAACATCCTCCTTGGTTATTCAGGTTTATTGTCTAAATACGGTATATACTGCCTCATTAAAAACCTTATCAAGAAAACCCAATGGGATAAAAACTTGATGAAGGAAAAGAGTGCAGTGCGCATAATGCTCCTCCTCAATTTAATGTATATATTTCAAGCATCGAATGCTAATCTTCTGAACGAGTTGCTCAAATACTTTTGTTGACGACAACTTTGTAATGAAGTTCACCAAATTATTCATGTTAAGAATAAGTCATGCAATGATAACAAAATATATATGTAGCTTCCAATCCAATATCAAATGCATTGGTTAGAAAGTATACAATGTGTCTACAAATATTAAAAGAGAAAATATACTCTTATGACGCATATTAATTGCACAATATAACAATCAAACCTCAATTGCACATTATGTATGGTACTTAGGATCATTCTTTTTTAGGAGACATGTGCAAAAAGCAATTTTATATATGATGATCCAAAATGGATTTTTTTCATATAGGATTCATTCAATTTGATCAAATAAAGTTATTGAGAACTTTATTAATTGTTTCTAGAAGTTGAATTTGTGAGGCATGCTTGAGGCATTACATATCCTTCGTAGAATATGAGAGCTCTAATAAATCCCATATTAGGAAAAATAAATACTTATCTCACAAATATCAATAAGATATTTAATCCACCTTGAGATTATATGTCTCTTAGTAATCAACTTATGTTTTGTGAATTTATTTATTGCACATCTCAAGTTTTAAAGCACATAACTTTAGAGTATTATTTTCAGTTTCACACAAAAAACGCATGTATATCCAATAGCTTTTACACATTGTTGTGTATGACTTCACGTTCCATGTTTAGTTTTTGCAAGATACTGTGGTCTTTTTATGGTTGGGCAAACGTTCAAATTGAGCTCATATTTGGATATTAGTTGATTTCTGATCCTCATCATGCATAATAGCAAGCAATACATTGTATGTAGACAATAATTTATCGACGTCGTTTTTGTTTTCGATTCATATTTTTCAAGACAAGATAGAATTTATTGATGATCTCATTGCTATTGAGGTTCTTGAAACTTCATGTCTAGTGTCGCTTTATGAGGACTATCATGGGTTCTTTTATCCTCGAACAACATCTTGTTTTCATGCTCCGATATTTTTCATGAGGATTTTATTTGGAATCAATTTGTATACCATGGCTTGAGCATGTCATAATAGTGTCCTTAAGGGACAACATATAATCAGAGCATAGTAGCTGAATTTTGTATGGTTATTAGATTATCTATAAAATTTCTTTCGAGGATCAATAGAATATGATAATTCATTCTTAATTTGCAGCTACTTCTCTCCTCCTGAAGGAATTATCCTTCTTCTATATCCCGTATATGTGCATTTAGGTGGAGTAATTTGCACAAAAAAAATTGAAATGGGATATGTTTGGTTAATAACCAAAACTAATTATAAAAGGGAGGATTTTTAAAATTAAAAAATTGTTAAAATAAAAAAAAAAAAAACTTAAAAAACCCCCCCAAATATTGGCATGATGATATTTTTTGTAGTTTGTACATATTTATTTATTGCCCCATACAACAACAAGTTTTTTTCTAATTTTTTATTGAATAATTTAGAAGTTAATTAACGCATATTCTTGATGAAATACTTACTCCGGATGTTAGGCTGCATTGAGCTATTAATCATTGCAATACTCCGAGGTTGCTCATTCATGACCTTTTAGTCGATGCATCGATTTTAACTCTAAATGGTTCATACAAGGGGGGGGTGGGGGGAATTTTGTATGCCTACATATATCCACGTATTTTCCTTTCTCAGAATATTGAGGGATTATCGTCCCCAAATCTAAGTTGATAGTTTAATATCAACTTCTTTAGAGAGATAACACATTAGATGGAAGAATAGTGTTCTTTCTATAGTTTTGCATCATTAATGGACTCGGGTGGTGTAACGGTTGCCAATAAATATTATATTTTATTGCTCATAAAACTTTGTGCTTTTGCATATCTTTATATATGCATGTCGAGGAAGATACAAAAGAATTTATAAGGCATCATTTAATATTTAACTTCGTTTCTGATGCAATTTTATATTTCTTTTACAGAGCAAAATGTGTTAGCATAGATTCTTAATCTATTTATATAGTGTGTAATATCTTTGACACACTTGTATTTTGCATACATCATATTGCATTTTTGCATAAATCACATTTTTGTTTGCTCCTTTCTTATTCTATTTTGCCATTACTAGTGGTTTGTCATTGTCATATTACCTCGACCATATCATTACATTATTACATTCACTTGAGGGAATGAAGATTTTATATTTATCATTATATCACATTCACTTAAGGGAATGAATCTATTCATCACATTTTCATCAAGAGGGACATGAAGATCTATACGTGATTTACTCATCTTTAATCTTACACTTGAGTTGAAAAAAAGTTCTTTGAATTTAATACCGATAATTATTATGTTCACCACGTCCATAATCTCTGATTCTATGATCAACGTTATTGAGTCACTTCATTTGAGTGAATGGAGCAAAATTAGTAAAACGGGGGTATGTGTTTTAAAGCTTACCATTTCTTTATTTAACAGAAACTTATATCAAAGCATAGTTCTCGATAATATGAGGATATTCGAGCATTAACCTCTATGCAATGGTTTCTTTTTATCATTCAGATGCAATCCTCAATATTGCGAAAATGTGCTTGCATTTACAATAATTTCCTGCTTTTGATGGTCAAATCTTTCTTTTAGATTTTGACATACATATAACGGATCTTTCACCGTTAGATATTATCTTTTAATTCAAATCTAACACAAAAATTATGAGACCGAACTCGCTTATACTTTTTTTTTTATGCATCTTGAGGTGCATATAATTATAGCGAGATTTAACGAGTCTTTATTCGTTAAGTATTCTCTTAATAGATCATCATGAAAAAGACGATGGGGGGAATACCAGTATTGTGGCACACTCTTGTAAAGAGGCCTTATTTTCAGCTTTGATTGATTATCTCAAGTTAGATAGAACTCAGCATGTCTGCTAACAAACAGGAACCCAGTAAATCCTGGGGATCCACAAAAACCAATGTTCCATCTACTTCTCTTAATGAATGCAGGTTGTCCAAATCGTCCTCTGGTATTTGGACTCCGGTTGCTCGAAGCACATGACCGGAGATCGCTCTCAGCTCACCAATTTCATCAGTAAATTCTTGGGTACAGTTAAATTCGGAAATGATCAAGTTGCAAAGATAATGGGTTATGGAGACTATCAGATTGGGAATGTTACTATTTCAAGGGTTTATTACGTTGAAGGACTTGGGCATAATCTATTTTCTGTGGGACAATTCTGTGATTCCAATCTCGAAGTGGCTTTTCGTCAACACACATGCTTCATTCGCAATCTAGAAGGTGTTGATTTATTGACGGGATCTCGAGGGGATAATCTTTATACACTCTCACTTGGGAATATGATGGCGTCCTCTCCCATTTGTCTATTGTCAAAGGCTTCTAAAACCAAGTCTTGGTTATGGCATCGTCGTCTATCTCACTTGAACTTTGGTGCTATTAATCATCTTGCAAGACATGGACTTGTCCGAGGTCTCCCTAAGCTCAAGTTTGAAAAGGATCACTTATGTTCTGCATGTGCATTAGGCAAAAGTTCAAAGAAACCCCACAAACCCAAATCTGAGGACACCAATCAAGAAAAACTCTATCTGTTGCATATGGATCTGTGTGGGCCAATGCGTGTCGCGAGTGTCAATGGAAAGAAGTACATCCTCGTTATTGTCGACGACTACTCTCGATTTACATGGGTAAAATGTTTGCGATCAAAAGATGAAGCTCCAGCTTTTATTATCAACTTTTTGAAGATGATCCAAGTACGGCTTAAGGAAACCGTCCGTCGCATCAGAACAGATAATGGAACTGAGTTTGTTAATCAGACATTGCGTGAATATTATGAGAAGGTTGGCATCTCTCATGAAACATCAGTTGCACGCTCTCCACAGCAAAACGGTGTTGTTGAAAGACGAAATCGTACGCTAATTGAAGCAGCCCGCACTATGTTAATTTATGCAAAAGCTCCTTTATTTCTATGGGCCGAAGCGGTTGCCACAGCCTGTTATACCCAAAATCGTTCCATGATACGTCGTCGTCACGGTAAAACACCATACGAGCTTTTACACGACAAACCTCCCGATCTATCGTATCTTCATGTGTTTGGTGCACTCTGCTACCCAACGAATGATAGCGAGAATTTGGGTAAGTTACAACCGAAGGCTGACATTGGTATTTTCATTGGCTATGCACCCACGAAGAAAGCATTCCGGATTTACAACAGACGTACCAGACGAATAATTGAAACCATTCATGTTGACTTTGATGAGCTGACCACGATGGCTTCTGAACACAGCAGTTCAGGACCCGCACATCATGATGTGACTCTTGTAACAATCAATTCATGACTCGTACCAAACCCTCCTCCTTCAACACCATTTGTACCACCTTCAAGATCTGAATGGGATTTGTTGTTTCAACCAATGTTTGATGAGTCACTTAATCCCCCACCTTATGTTGATTTACAAGCACCAGAAGTCATTGCTCCTATTCCTGAAGTAGTTGCACCTGAACATGCTGTATCAACTGGCTCACCTTCCTCAACTACAGTTGATCAAGATGCACCATCACCAAGTAACTCTCATACAACACAAGAAACTCAAACTCTTATTATTTCTCATGATGTTGAAGAAGATAATCATGACATTGAAGTTGCACATATGGGTAATGATCCGTACTTTGGTATTCCAATTCCAGAAGTTACTTCTGATCAATCCTCATCATCGGATGTTATTCATACAATTGTGCCTCCCGATCACCAAGTTTCTGCAAACAATAGAAAATGGACTAAGGATTACCCACTTGAGAATATAATCGGTGATCTCGATAGACCAGTTTCCACACGACTACAAATCCATGTACAAGCCTTATTCTGCTACTATGATGCCTTTCTCACATTAGTCGAACCTAAGAAATACAAAGACGCATTAACTCAAGCAAGTTGGATTGAAGCTATGCAAGAGGAACTTCATGAATTTGAACGTCTTAAAGTTTAGGAACTTGTTCCTCCTCCTGATAAAGCATTTGTCATCACTCTTAAGTGGATCTATAAGGGTAAGCTTGATGAGTTAGGAAGTATTCTGAAAAACAAGGCTCGGTTGGTTGCTCGTGGTTATCATCAAGAAGAGGGAATCGATTTTGAAGAGTCCTTCGCTCCGGTTGCAAGATTAGAGGCTATACGAATTTTTTTGGCGTTTGCTGCTCATATGAACATGGTCGTCTATCAAATGGATGTGAAGACTGCGTTTCTGAATGGTAATCTACGGGAAGAGGTTTATGTTAGCCAACCGGATGGATTTGTGGATCTAGACAAACCTAACTACGTGTACAAGCTCAAGAAAGCTTTTTTATGGGTTGAAACAAGCTCCACACGCGTGGTATGGTTTGTTGTCTTCATTCTTGATATCCAATGACTTCTCAAAAGGCTCAATGGATCCTACTTTGTTCATCCGTAGAGAAGGCAAGGAACTACTACTGGTATAAATATATGTCGATGACATTATCTTTGCTGCATCTACTCCTGAACTTTGTGATCTATTTGCTAAAATCATGTGTTCAAAATTCAAGATGTCGATGATGGGTAAAATCTCATTTTTCTTAGGACTACAGATTTCTCAAAGTCCCAGAGGCATCTTCATAAACCAATCTAAATATGCTCTTGAATCACTAAAGAAATATGGCTTTGAATCTTGTGACCCAGTGGATACTTCCATGGTGGAGAAATCCAAACTAGATAAGGATAAAGAAGGAAAAGCTGTAGATCTGTCACACTATCGTGGTATGATTGGCACCCTCCTTTATCTTACAGCCAGTAGACCTGACCTACAATTTGCTATACGCAAGTGTGCCCGATATCAGGCTCGGCCTACCGAAAAGCACTTAAATGCGGTAAAAAGGATCTTTCGGTATCTAAAAGGAACCGTACATCGGGGTCTTTGGTATCCGAAGGATTCTTCCTTTGCACTAACAACATTTGCAGATGCGGATCATGCTGGTTGTCAAGATACACGTCGTAGCACATCTGGCAGTATACAACTTTTGGGTGATAGACTTGTGAGCTGGTCGTCTAAAAGGCAGAAAAGCGCTGCGATATCCAGTACGGAAGCTGAATATATTGCTTTGTCCGGTTGTTGTGCTCAAGTCCTTTGGATGAGATCACAACTTACCGACTATGGCTTTGGATTCAATAAAATTCCAATGTACTGTGATAACAAAAGCGCTATTGCCTTATGTTGCAACAACGTTCAACATTCCAGATCCAAGCATATAGACATCAGATTTCACTTCATCAAGGAGCATGTTGAAAATGGTGTGATCGAACTTTACTTTGTCAATACGGAGTATCAATTGGCGGACATCTTCACTAAAGCTCTTGGCCGAGAAAGAATTGAATTTCTTATCAACAAGCTGGGAATGCGGAGTTTTACGCCGGAGACTCTGAAACAATTGGCAGATGAAGTTGATGAATAGTGGTGGTACCTATTCAAATATCCTGTATAATAAGTATTTACTTACAAATCATCAAAAAACACAAAAGATTTTTATTTTTATTTTTATAATAATTTTATAAAAACAATGAGAAATATAATAGAAAAACCAAAAATGATTTTAATTTTATAAAACCTTTATAAAAACAAAATTAAAAATTAAAAATGAGAAAAATTCAAAAAGAAGTTTTTCAATGGCATGTCTTTTGCAAACGATAATATTTACGTCCCTAGAAATGCTCTTTCATATAAGTACCGTGGACATAATAAAGTTTCGTGCAATATGTTCCATAATGTTTTTTTCAAAACATGTCTTTGGCTTGCTTTTATTTCAGATTGCAACCCGATCATACTTAAAAGGCCAGTATTTCCAAAGAATCATTGACTCTCACGGGTTATGTATTCTAGGGCCATGGTCTACTTTATGACATGCAAAGGTTGTGATTACTTTGCATCACACCGTGCTTCTAAATCAAATTTAAGTGTACGTTTCAGTGCATTTATTTGTCAAAATAAGAGAAATCTTATTTTTATTTGTAAAAAGTTGTCTTCATAATGAATCAGTGTTTTCAGTAATCACAAAAAAAAATAAAAATTTAAAAGATAATTCGTCCACTCAAACAATGACAACAGCTCTTTAAATAGAAAACGGGTCATTATTTGAGGGAAAGAAATCGTCATCAACCAATCTTGTAAAATGGTCTTTCAAAATAAACTTATTTAGAGAAAAACATGAATGAAATCAAAGCTGAGAGAAAAACGTTTGCATGTGTGTGTTTTTGTGACTGTGATTAGACGTTATTGAGAGATGCCATTAGTATTGGACTAATTAATTTGCTGAAAAGGACACTAGTCGTGTTTCTGCTTATTTTGTAATTGAAATCCGCATAGTTATAAACGAAACCAAGCCAAAAGGAGATTAAACAACAACACCCAATAACCCAATGACAGCTCAGAAGAGAAAACGACCCAACAAATCTCCACTTATGCATAATGACCATATTTGTCAAACGACGTGGCAACCCTGATGTATACTCCCTCCGTCTCAAAATTATTGCCCCCCGACAAAAAATACACAGTTTAAGAAAAGTGCATTTATTACTGTTTTCTCTTTCTTACTTTTTGATAGAATGTAAAGGTTTACTCTTTAGCTAATTAATTAAAGTTTCTTTAAAGTTTGTAATAATAATTTCAAACAAAAGTAATATGATAAGCTCAAACTATCTATTTTTAGTAATGGACAATTAAATTGGGACATCCCAAAAAAGAAACATGGACAATAAAAATGAGACGGAGAGAGTAATAGCTTAATAAAAACAAATCCTAAAGTCAGAACCATTTGAGCTTTCATTAGGCTGGGCACTATAAGGACCACCAGCGACTTTCATTTTCTCTGCCACATCAACGATCTCTCCGACGACCTACATGCGACTTTTTTACCAACTATTACAAACGAGTTGGGTGTCATATGGTGGCTAAGCCACACAAATTACAACGGGCATATACAGTCTGCCCAATAAGCTTTTCACTCCCACTCAAAAATACCCTTTCACTCATAACACACATTCACCTCTTCACTTGGGTCTCACCACTAACTATTTTTTTTCTTTTCAATTTTTTTTACACAAACATAATTTATTTCATACAAATTAAAAATACAAACATACGGAAATAAAAAATACAATACGGAATTATATGAAAATTAAAAATGAAATACGGAATTTAAAATTACAACACGGAATATAGAAAACATTACATAATAATGTTAAGCTAATGAAACCGTATCCTTACAAAAAACCTTAACCACATTTTTCTTTGTAATGTTAAGGTAATGCTCTGATGGTTTAGGAGTAAAAACAAAGTTTTAGCATGTATACATATAGCTTTCTACATGAATATCATTTCCTCCCACATCAAGAAGTTTGTGATGTACTGTCCCACGTACTGTACCCGAGAGATCTTTCATAGTTACATTTAGATCGCCAAGACAATTCGGCCCCCCCCACGAGAACAAGGACTTCTATATTGCATCAAATTTATTAAGTTTCTCCTTTTTCAGAAAGTTATTGAATGTACCCCAAACACCGTTACAGTGCCTACCAGTTAGAAAGCACTTAGTTAGTGGTGCTAATACACGCCCCACTGTAAAATCAGAAATCGCTCTAACCCACATCCTCTATAACTTTCTGCATATATTTCCTTGTGTCGACATTATGCCCTCCGGATCAAGAATAAAAACATTTTCTTTAAGTTTGTTTGGCTCGGTTGAACAAGACCCGCGGACCGGGTAGATTCCTAATGGATTTGAGGATTGAGGAAGATGGTTCAAAAAAACATGTGCTACTAGAGACGCTGAACTATACGCAGGACCGGGTATTATCGAACTAGAGTTGGGTGTATGGAGATGGATCAACTCGTGGTAAGCTACTAGACGAACGCATATCAGGTGTTATATTGAGATCGAAATCGTCTATTTTCATGACTGTATTCCCATGGATCATTTTAGTTAGTGAAATTGGGATCTTCTGGATAGTTTGGAATTTGGGATAGTTGCGATAGTTGGATAAAGAAGTTGTGATATAATGTGAAGATTGGGAGGTTTCTATACGAAAAAAACAACTAGCCGTTTGAATTCAAAATTTGAAATATAAAGTAATAACGATATTTAAAATACAATACTTTATTTAAAACATTAAATTAAAACAACATTACATTAACATAGGTCCTAGTTTATTAATCTGATGACTCGTAATCTGAATCAATTCTGACCCTCCCAAATGTCAAAAAGAATTCATCATCATCAGCTTGTTTTTGCCTAATCTTCTCCTCCCGTGCTTTTGCATCCATTGCTTGTTCTTCTAGTGTTTCTCTTAAGGCTTCTTCATCTAGATGTAGTTGATATAGCTCTTTCTCAGTAAGATATAAATCAGCATGTGATGATGAACAACCTACACTTTCTTGTGAGCGGTAGTAGTATTTTTCCAATAGCCAAGCTAACTTAGCATCCTTATGTTTTTCAAGTTTTGCCGCCTTTCCATACATAGAAAGATTCAGCTCGTAATCTTTATCAGAACCTTCTTTTAAGAAACTGTCGATCAAAGCACGGCTCTCTTGTGAAATGTCATTACATTTCTCGTAAGCTTTTCTAAGATCGTCTTTAGCTGTGCATGAATTTTCAAATTGCAAGGCTAAATCCAGAATCGCGTTTTGACGACCGTTATCTTCGTCAATTAGTTTTTGAACCAAACCTTAGACTTCAGAATCAGTATGTGGAAGTGAACAAGCCATTTAAAAATCTTAACAAGGTATATGATATAATTTTTGTTTGAGAATAAATGTGAAATTTAGGTTAAAAGAAGTGGTATATATAGTATAAAGAGGGTATAATTTAAAAAAAAAATTATTATAAACACAACGGCTATAAAAATATATACGTTTTAAAGTTTCTTGTCCGTTTCCTTCGTCGTAGCAGTGGCGAAAGAGCATGTTTTTTGCAAGTGGCGAGCCTTGGTGGTATGGTGGCGAGCAAAGTGGCGAAGCCACGTAGGAGTGACGAGCATGCTTCGACACCATACCACACTCTCTAATAAACGCACCTAACCCTACTTTAACACCATTTTATGAGGGAATGGAGTGGTCGTGCCAAGGCTTGGTGCCAAGCTATGGCGCGAGATTGAGCCATGGCGCACCACTCCATGGTTCGCGCCAAGCTCTCTTGCGCCGTGGCTAACAGCCCATGCGAAAGAAATTTTTTTTGTTTTTGAAAAACTAGTTGTTGGGGGGAGCGGGTTTTTGAAAAAAATACCCCCAAAACCCCATTTTTACCCCTTTAAAATCCTATAAATACCCCATTTATATTTTATAATATCACACACTATTTTTATATATATTCTACATCAATACTTCTCATTTTTCTTTGAAATATGGATTCAAATAATCTCAACGATTTCGACACAACCAACACATATGATCATATGATGCTTTCTTTCAACCCGACTATGATCGCTATATGCGAAATTACGAGTCGTATCAACATTATATGAGTTTGTGTGAGCAAGAAGCCGGGGGTTCGAGTTCCGGTCCTATTAGGAGGAGGATATACATATATCGTGAACGAGAAGAGGCGGAAGAACGGCTAATCGACGACTATTTTGGCGATGACGAGTACGAGCCTAAATATCCGAAAGAAACGTTTAGGCGAAGGTATCGTATAAGCTCTACACTTTTTAATAAAATAGTCAACGATATCTTAAGTTATGATGTTCAGCCTATTCCCGAGTACTTTACTTATTTTAGCTCATGGCTCGATGCGACCGATCGTAAGAGTATTGGTCCTATTTTAAAGTGCACATCCGCCATACGCCAACTGGCGTACGACACTGCACCTGATGCATTTGATGTGTATTTGCAAATTGTTGCACGTACTTCACGAGAATGTTTAGATAACTTTACTAAATGCATTCACGTTTTATATAATCATAAGTTTTTTAAGAAGGACCATGTGCAACTGTTATTGAATAAACCTCATATAATTGCTCGAAGAATACATGGACTCCCGGGAATGCTCGAGGAGTATTGATTTAAAGCATGGGGATTGGAATTATTGCACAAAGTCATTACATGGGCAGTTCAAAAGAAGGATCATAAATACCCAACTCTTATGTTAGAAGCTGTTGCGGATCAAAGATTGTGGATTTGGCATGCATATTTTAGGGTTCTTGGGGTGAATAATGATTTAAATGTGTTATATGGTTCCCCATTATTTGATGATGAAATTGCTGATATAGCTCCAGAATGTCCGTTTATAGTAAATGGGCATACATACAGGAAATGTTACTATTTAGCCGACGGTATTTATCCGGAATGGTTTACGTTTGTCAAAACGTTTTCTGTTACAAGGGATGCCAAGACCTTTAAGTTTAAAACAGTTCAGAGTGCAGAAAAGTTTTGAACGGGCATTCACAGAGTCCTACAAGGTCGTTGGGGTATTATACGACAACCCGCGCGTGCAATGCAAATCAACAACCTCAAGAGAATCATGTATTGTTATATAATTTTACATAACATGATATTGGAAAACGAGGGATTTGAAGTTAACCTGAATCTTTATGTTCGTGAGTTAGACCGTACTGGTTAGAAGCTGGGTCGAAAGATGTGATTTACATGTTAGAAAGGCAAAAGAACTTCGCAATAGGAAAACGCACGTCGATCTTCGACAAGACCTTATGGAGCATCTATGGAATAATCAGTAGTTTGTGTTTTTATGTAATGTTTAAGTTTTATGATATTTAAGTTTTTATGTAATGTTTAAGTTTTTATGTTTGTTAAAGTTTTTATGTATTGTTTTATTATTTAATGGTTAATTTATATAATTTTTTAAGTAAAAGAAAATTAATAATAAAAAAAAATAGTTAGTCACCAGAAATTTGGGTCACCAACCAATGATGCTGAATTTCTGGTGCCATTCAATTTTGGTTTCAAACTCCTTTTGCTGACGTGACACCACTTTTTCTTATGGCAACGAGATGTTTGGCAAATGGACCTGCTCACCCTGTGCCCTCTAACAATTGGGACATTCAAATATTTTATACACAAAAATTAATAGTTTCCAGTTATTAAAGTTGATGCAAAAAATCACGTTAAACAGTTGGTATTGGTATAACACACATGTATATTGTATCTTATAGCTTTGTCAACTTTGAGTAAATTCCAACCCTGTGCTTGTTTTTGCATGCTTGGAAAAGTATATGCTTATTTTGTGACTACGTTCCTACAATATGCCTCTCAACTAGAAAAATCAAAGAAAATCTTGCAATCTCTTTCTCTCTCTCTCTTATCTATTATCCCCTTCTCTCTAATGTGTATCACGTCATTACTATATGACATGCCACACTTGAAAAAAACCGAATACGTTCTTTTTATTACACTTGATAACAGACAAAACAATATGTACAGTTTCAATTTAGAGAACCTTGTTCCTTCTGGAGGTTTAGCCTGTTTAATTGCAAAGGCCACAATTGATGAATCTAACAAATGGCATAGGAGGTTGGGTCATGTTAACTTTAAAAACTTAAACAAACTTGTGAAGGGAAACCTTGTAAGAGGTTTACCTTCAAAGATTTTTCAAAATGACCACACTTGTGTTGCTTGTCAGAAAGGAAAGCAACACAAGGCCTCCTGTAAGGCCAAATCAGTGAGCTCTATTAGTCAGCCCTTACAGCTTCTGCATATGGATTTATTTGGACCTACATCTGTAAGGAGCTTAAACCATAAGACTTATTGCCTGGTTATCACTGATGATTTTAGCAGGTTTAGTTGGGTGTTCTTCTTAAGAACTAAGGATGAAACTAGTGGAATCCTTAAGGACTTTATAAGACAAATTGAGAACCAATTAAATCAAAAAGTTAAAACTATTAGATGTGATAATGGTACAGAATTTAAGAACAGGGATTTTATTGAATTCTGTGGGTCAAAAGGGATCAAGAGGGAATACAGTAATGCCAGAACTCCACAACAAAATAGAGTTGCTGAAAGAAAGAACAGGACCCTTATTGAGGCTGCTAGAACTATGCTAGCAGATTCATTTTTACCTAACACTTTTTGGGCTGAAGCAGTTAGTACTGCTTGTTATGTCCTTAATAGGGTATTAGTGACCAAGCCTCAAAATAAGACACCTTATGAACTTATAACTGGTAAAATACCAATCATAAGCTATATAAGACCTTTTGGGTGCCATGTGACCATCTTGAATACCATTGACCACCTGGGCAAGTTTGATGGGAAATCAGATGAAGGATTTTTAGTAGGGTATTCTTTACAAAGCAAGGCTTTTAGGGTATACAATTTAGAAACCAAGAGAGTTGAAGAAAACCTGCACATAGCTTTTTTAGAAAATAAACCAAATGTTGCAGGGAAGGGACCAACTTGGCTGTTTGATCTTGATTATTTAACTGATTCTATGAATTATCAACCTGTGAGATCAGAGAATCAAGCTAACAAACATGCAGGTCCAAAAGAAGCTAATCATAGTGTAGGTACAAAAGCTAATATTGATGCAAGAAATTCTAAAATAGAAGATGAATCTGCTAAGGACTACTTTGTACTGCCAATATGGTCTTCTTATACTTCAACAGTCAAGAGCTCAAAAGCAAAGAATGTAGGTGAAGAACCTAGCAAAAATCCTGATTTAAAGACAGATGAGAAGCCAGTAGATAAGGAGGGTCAAGTCTTTTTAGATAATCTTGAAAGGCTTAAAAGACAAGAACAGGATGCTAATGATGCAGCTGAAGCTCTCAGAAAGGAGTTTGCCAAAGATACTGAGGATTTGCTTCGTCAAGCAGGAGCTGCTAAAGCTAGTAGTACTAACACAGTTAATATTGCTAGCACACCAGTTAGTACTGCCAGTCCTAATGGTGGACTATCCTTCACTGATCTAACCAATACTGACCAAGGTGATTCAAAAATACCTGCACTTGAGGAAATTTATGACAATCCTACTGATGGTATTTTTACCAATGCATCTTATGATGATGAGGGTGCAGTGGCTGACTTTACAAATTTAGAAACTATTGTGAATGTTAGTCCTATTCCCACATCAAGGATTAACTCTATTCATCCTTCGACTCTAATTCTTGAAGATCCAAAATCAGTAGTTTAAATAAGGAGCAAAGTGAATAAAAGTTCTGGAGCTCATACTTTTGTAAGTTATATTCAAAAGCAGAGGAGAAATAATCATAAGGACTTCCAACATTGTTTATATGCTTGTTTCTTGTCTTAAAATGAACCCAAGAAGATATCTGAAGCACTTGAAGATGAAAGTTAGGTTGATGCTATGTAAGAAGAACTACTGCAATTCAAGATTCAGAAAGTTTGGATTCTTGTAGATTTGCCTTATGAGAAGAAGGCAATTGGAACAAAATGGGTTTACAAAAATAAGAAGGATGAAAGAGGTGTTGTGGTTAGAAATAAGGCAAGGTTAGTTGCTCAGGGACATAGGTAAGAGGAAGGAATATATTATGATGAGGGTTTTGCTCTTGTGGCTAGGATTGAAGCCATTAGGATCTTTTTAGCCTTTGCTTCTTACATGGGATTCATAGTCTATCAGATGGATGTGAAAAGTGCCTTCCTATATGGAAAAATTAATGAGGAGGTATATGTGTCTCAACCTCCAGGCTTTATAGATCCTAAGTATCCTAAGAAGGTCTACAAAGTAGTAAAAGCTCTTTATGGTTTACACCAAGCTCCCAGAGCCTAGTATGCTACTTTATCTACTTTCTTGTTGAAGAGTGGATACAGAAAAGGAACTATTGACAAGACTCTTTTCATGAAGAAGGACAAAAATGATATCATGTTAGTACAAGTTTATGTGGATGATATTATTTTTGGTTCTACAAAGAGATCTTAGTGTGATGAATTTGAGGCCTTGATGAAGAGTAGATTTCAGATGAGTTCTATGGGAGATCTCACCTTCTTTCTTGGATTACAAGTTAAACAGAAAGAAAATGGTATTTTTATAAGTCAGGATAAGTATGTTGCAGAAATCCTGAAGAAGTTTAACTTTGCCAGTGTAAAGACTGCTAGTACACCAATTGAGACCCAAAATCCTTTAGTCAAGGATGAGGAAGATAGTGATGTGGATGTACACCTTTATAGATCCATGATTGGCTCTTTAATGTACTTGACTGCTTCTAGGCCTGATATTATGTTTGCAGTCTATGCTTGTTCTAGGTTTCAGGTCACTCCAAAGACCTCCCATCTAAATGCTATGAAGAGAATCTTTAGGTGTCTAAAAGGCAAACCTAAATTGGGCCTTTGGTATCCTAGAGTGTCATCATTTGACCTAGAAGCCTACTCAGATAGTGACTATGCTGGAGCAAATCTTGACAGGAAATTCATAACAGGAGGTTGTCAATTTCTCGGTAGGAGACTTATTTCATGGCAATGCAAAAAGCAGACAATTGTGGCTATTTCGACTATAGAGGCAGAATATGTTGTTGCTGCAAATTGCTGTGGGCAAGTTTTGTGGATTCAAAATAAAATGTTAGACTATGGGTTCAATTTCATAAACACAAAGATCTACATTGATAATGAAAGTACTATATGCATTGTTAAGAATCCAATATTTTACTCCAAAACAAAGCATATTGCAATAAGGCACCACTTCATTAGGGATGCTTATGAGAAGAAACTTATCCAGGTGCTGAAGATACACACTGATGACAATGTAGCTGATCTTCTAACCAAGGCATTTAATGTTAGCAGGTTCTAGTTCTTGGTTGTTACTATTGGGATGATCAATCCATAAGCTGCATTAGCTAAGGGGAGGCAATATGATTTGTTGTATAGTTTGTATGAAGTGTTCAGTGTGTAGAAGAATCTTAACCATAGTGATGATTTTCATGGAGTTATTTGGGTTTTAGAAAGTCATTAGAAAGAGATATAGATGGTACTGAAGAACTGTTGTTGCCAGACTTGTTCATTTTTTGGTTGACAAAAGTTAGTACCGACAGTGCAAAGTTAATACCGTTGGGCAAAGATAGTACTGCTATAAAGACGTTGGAGAAAATACCGCCAAGGGTCTAAAGTGTAAATTGAAACGGTTTCTTTGATTTTGTGTTTGTTCAACCTATATAAACCCATCTCAATTGCACAATTTAATCACGTAAACTCTCTTAATCGCTTTCTTCTATCAAACCCTAATCTTTTACTCATCATCGCTTATGAATTCATCAAGTATGACTGTTCTTGAATCATGCCCTAAACATAATATGGCCGCTTACTTGGAAAAGACTGATGGGAATACAAAGTTTCATAAGATTATCAACTTTCTTACGTGAAGCTCCATTCACTATGCTCTCACTATAAGTCCTGTAGTCTCTACTACATTTGTTGAATAGTTTTAGATGTCTGCTAAATCCAAAATAATCAACAATGTTAGGTATATTACTGCCAAAGTAGCTGGCAAGCATGTGTCTATCTTAGAGGCATCAATAAGAAGTGATCTTATTTTTGATGATGCTAATGGGATAGATTCTTTGCCAAATCAGGCTATATTTGATGCTATTCAGCTAATGGGGTATGAGGGGGACCTAATTGTCTTAACATTTAACAAAGCCTTGTTTTCACCCCAGTGGAAATTTCTTTTTCATACCATGAATCACTGCATAAGTTCTAAAAGAACTTCTTGGGATCAAATTCCCACTAATATTGCCACAGCAGTAATTTGCTTAACCAATAATCAGAAATATAACTTTTCTAAATTAATTTTTGATGGTATGATGCGACACTTGGATGCAAAGAAAAAGTTTGTTATGTATCCAAGATTTATTTCAGTCTTTTTGGATAAACAGCTAAAGAATGTGCCTGTGCCCTTAGACCATTTCCCTATTAATGCTTTAACTAGTAAAGTTTTCTCTTTTATGGTTAAAAAGGGAAAACATTTTTTAGGGAATGTTACACCTTTGTTTGATTCTATGTTGGTTCAACCAACTGAGGATGAGGGTGACACTTTAGAAAGACAATCTAAACCTCAACCCATAATCTCTCCTCCTCACCCAAGTACAGACCAACATGAGACACAGACTAACCCTTCTCCCAGACCTTCACCTACTACTCATATTACTGATTCCATTCCAGAGGGTTCTGGTGGGAATCATAGAGGTCAGTCATCCAGTGATAGATCCCTTTCAGAGAATGAGGGTGGCATGACACTCCAAAGTGTGTATAATCTTTATATCTCCTTGTGTATACAGGTTACAGATCAAGCCAAAGAAATTAAATTCTTGAAGGCACAGATCAAGAAGCTTAAGAAAGCCAAACCTGTTATCACACACCACAGAGCTTGAATGAAGAGTGTATCCATGAAGCAAAGATTGGCAGGAAAGAAATCCTTGAAGAAACAGTAGATGCAAAAGGAGCCTGTATCCAAACAAGGGAGGAAATCTGCGAAACTGAACCTACAGTCCATAAAGATCCAGCTTTTGATGAGCTTGATGATGATGCAATTGACTATATGGAGACTGAGGATGCTCAAGATATGGGGAGGACAAGATATGTAGTGCATGAAGAGAAGGAAAGTGCAGAAAAGGAAGTTAGTACTGAAGATGCACTTAGTACTGCTCAACCAAAGGTTAGTACTGACAAGCCTAAAGTTAGTACCGAAAGACCAGATGAAGGTACTGACAAGCAAAAAGTTAGTACTGACAAGGAAGAAGTTAGTACAGACTGTAACAACCGTGACTTGAGCAGGTTAGTCAAACCTTTAGTGTTGACTTATATGTCTGTTGCAATGTACGGTTTATGTGATTTTATGTGTTATGTGTGCTATTATGTGTTTATGAGGTATTGGTAATCCATTTATTGAGTGTGATTATCTCAATAAGATTGGAATAATTGTGAAAAATTGTGATTTTCTTTCGTTCACTTTTAAGTGACAAGAAAATAATTATCGTGAATTTAATGTTTTGTCTTAAATGTGTAAGTATTTATACGTATACGTATTTTTGTTTTAGTAATTTAAGATAAGTTTAGGTTTTAAAGGTTAAGTTAAGAGAAATAAGTTTGTTAAAATATGAGAGTTTCTGGTAAACTTTCTATTTTTAGAAAGTAAAATTTGAAATGAAAAGTTATTTTTAGAAAGTAATTTTCAAGCAAAATGGTTTAACAAAATTAGTTTAGGTTTTTATAAAACTTAAGTATAAAGATAATTAATTAAGTAAAAAAAATATAAAGAAAAAAAAAAATATTTTTTTTACCCATGAATAGTAAATCCGGATTTTATATAAAAAAAGGGAAAATAAAAAGAAAATAAAATCCTAATTAAACTAGGACTCTAAATTAGGGATTATCTAATTAGTTTTCTTCACTAACTCTTCAATTGCAAATAAGTCCCTAAGTGAAGCAACAGACTATCTAAGGCACATGTAGTATATGAATTACTCCCTTTAAATTTGTTATCTGTCATTATCAAAACTTCAATGTTTAATCCTTGTCTTATTTTGAAGACGTTTTTCAAAACGATTATTTGACATTTTCCCCCTCAAATAATGACCCATTTTCTATTTAAAAAGCTGTAGTCATTGTTTGAGAGGTGAATTTTCTTGGAAAATTCTTTTCGTTTTACTAAAAAATATTGATTTCATTGTGAAGACAACTTTTTCCCAATTGAAATAAGATTTCTCTTATTTTGACAAATAAATGCACTGAAACGTACACTTATTCTTATGATACATGGATATGAAATAATCCATGCCCGGGAAAAATTAATTACCCGTTGTTAGGAACAACTGTCTTTTCGATGTGAAATAAAAAAAGGAACAAAAATTATGCGTTCCTCCGATTGTAAAGCGGGTTTGCAGTCAGAAATAACTGCAAGCATTGTTCATGAGCTCAACTTGGACTGTTTTGTTAGAGTAGCTCAATACCGAAAAGACTTCTCTTTTCGTTGCTAAGGAAAAATGCACTGAGACGTGTATTTTCCTTTACTATGAGGCCCGGGTTATGCACAGAAATGTACATAAGCCATTTTTTTTATTTTATTTACAAGATGATGTTTGATGATAATATCAAGCAGTTATGTTTGTCAGAACCTCCAGTTCTGCTGGAGTCAAACATCTCATACCAATCCTTCTGACAAGATACAAAAACCGATCCTCAGGAAGGCGCTAATCAGCTAATTGGTGTTCAGTTTAACAAAAATATTAATTATAATATCATTTTCAAACTGTTCCTTTTTGAAGTGATCGGAGTATGGATGGACTTTGTATGAGAATGCTTGAACGGGGTTGATGCTATTCCTATGGCTGATGAGGAGTCGCCAATACAACGGTATTTTGTTGTAGTTGAAGCCATAATCTTGAAGCTGTGTCCTCATCCACATTACGAGCACAACTTGTAGTAAGCTACGTACTCTCCTCTGTGAGTCATTGCATGCAGTTTTGTTTCCTTTGAATCCAGCTTACAAGATTTATCACCAAGGAACTGTATCCCTATAGGAGTGCTTTTCCGAGTATCAAGGCATCCGGCATGATCAGCGTCTAAAAATGCTGTTAGTTCAAAGCCAGAATCCTTTGGATACCAGAGTCTCATGTTAATGGTACCCTTTGGGTATTTAAAGATTCTTTTAACCTCCTTGAGGTGCTTTTATGTTTGTCGTGCTTGATAACGTACACAATAGCATATTGCTTGCACTAAGTCTGGTCTACTAGATGTCAAGTACATGAGTGACCCGATTTTACTACGATAATCAGATTGGTCTAAGGGTTCTCCACTCAAATCTACATCTAGTTTAGGTTTTGTAGCCAATGGTAGTACCAATGGAGTGATAATTATCCACATTATGCTTTTTCAAAATTTCTAAAGCGTACTTGGCCTGATTGATAAAAATACCTTTTGGGGACTGGTGGATCTGAAGTCCTAAAAAGAATTTCATTTCCCCCATTAAGGACATTTCAAATCTACTATGCATTACTTTTTCAATCTTTTATGAAAAATTATGCTTTGTAAGACCCAAAAATTATATCATAACGGAAATCTGCACAAGTAGAATATCCCCCCCGTATTTTATCTTGAATAAGTTAGGGTCAATTGTACCTTTAGAAAAGCCTTTGGACATCAGGAAGTTATGATAGTTCATCATACAGGCTCTAGCTTGCTTTAATCCATACAAGAGCTTCCATATAAGGTAGACTTTTTCTGATGACCCTGGATTCAATGAACCCTTCCGGCTGAGCAACGTAGAACGCTCTTCCTTCAGTGGACCATTAAGAAATATCGTTTGACGTCCATCTGATAGATTTGGAAAAGACTTAATTGTGCGTGGGCACAAAAATCCAACTGCTCCAAGCGAGCAACTAAGCAAATGATTCCTTCAAATCAATACCCTTTTTCCGAGCATAACCTTTAGCAACAGTCCGTGCTTTGTTGCGAATTACAGTTTGATCTTCATCCTTTTTGTTCTTCCATAACCACTTTAGCTTAATAACCATCTTTCCAAATGGTTTGTCGACGAGTTCCCAGACGTTTAGTCTGTCGAACTAAAAAAGTTCATCCTGCATTGCTTTCGACTCCATGCAAACTTCACCATGCCTCCGTAATGTCTTTCCTATCAACAATACTCACCGTGAGAGCGAACATAAACATATCAGGATCTCACAAGCTGTCCGTCTTGTTTGAACTGGCATGTTGGATTTCATGACGGGTTCTAATGGATGATCTCTGGTCCATCGGTAATCATGACTTTATGGTTGAAATGAATGCACATCAGTATTATCAATGTTGCGTGAGGAAGACTCGCCAATTTCTTGTACCTGTGTACAAAAAGGATTGATAAATTCATCTTCATGAAACGATGCATTTGGTGCTTGATTATTGTTGTTTTCCTCAGCTTGACCGTGTGTTGGATTGTAATATTCTTTAAGTAAAGGACTGAAGAGAAATTCCAACCCTTGTTGTGACGAATCTGTCTTCTCTGCTGTAGGAACAACATTTTGTCTTGGGGGCACGGGGTCAGATTTTGTCATATTTCTGACGTCCATTGTCCTTGAGGAACGAGTCCTGAAGAGACATTTTCATAGCATCTCTTATCGTGTGTGGCGAGTCTGAACTGTTGTGGATCGACATCCTTGCATAAAGCAACGGTCCTGAACTGCTATGATCAGAGAGCCATCAATTTGATGCACAGGTCCTGAAAAAAATTGGTCGAAACCAAAACTATCTTTGAGATAGTAACTCAACCTAATTTCACACCGAATGAGTTAGATTTTCAGATTATTCGTGAAAGTAGCTCCAACTGGCATGTTCTTGTATTGACTTATGCTGATAAACTGAGTTTTGTACAAGTCCTGAACTGATGTATCTAGGAGTCATCAAAGAAGGCGCAGGTCCTGAACTGATTTGCACAGGAGCCGTGACTTGACCATTTCAAGAACTAAACCGCTCTGCTGTAGTGCGGATGTTGGTGGTGAAAGTTATAATGAATGATTCTTGACAAGAGGAGATCACTGGTTTAGGAGAATGAGAGATCGATGACTGCAGTATCAGTAAAGGAACAGATAAGAAACTTGTTATAGGAACAGTGACCATGGAGTCAACTTCGGTTTCCATAGTAGTTTTTCCTGGTTCATCTTTTACTTATATATTTCTTCAGGATCAGGCTTAGTTTCCTCATTATCATCCCCAGTATTATCATCTCTTGTCAAAAGTTCACTTCCACATCATTCTAATCAGCTTTTTGCAATCTCCTTCTTTCCTGTTAGTCTGCAGAACCATTTATTGAATGACCCAATATCATACTCTTCCTTTGAAGCTTGTCCTCTGGGGGAACTTGATACGTTGGTGGCGTATGTATTTTCCCAGTTTATTCTCTGGATTTCCGGAAATCTCTCGGGGAATGGTCCATTCTGGTTTAGGTGTAGCTGGTCTCTCGCCTTTCGGAATAGGCTTAAACCACGTAGTGGTCGACACCTTGGGAATGTAGGCGTTATTAGTGTCCTCTAGATTAGAGACGTGCCCTTCATCCTGCATTGGAATGTTATCTGAAGATTGTTCAGACTGTTTTGATTCGGGATCAGATCTGTGCATCGAAGAGTCAACATTAACATGTCTTGTATCAGTGATCTTCCATCCAGTAGAGGGAAGAGCTGGATGTTTTTTGGAAGCAGATGCATCAGACTTCGGTGGTTTCTTCAAACTTTGTTCATCATCTTTTGTAGGAGGTTGAGCTGACCCCAGAAGCACCTGAATCGTGTCTTCTCCTTTTTGTTGACTTACCCTGGTTTGATCCAGCTGAAGGGCCTTCATCATCATCATCATCTTCATCATCATCATCACTGTCATGCTTTCTTTTATGGTTTTTAACCTTGACTGTAACTTCCTTATCCATGGCATCTTCATCTGCTATTAAAGCTTCCATAAGAGCATGGTATAGATGGTAGTTGGCAGGATTTCTGTTTGCAGTCTTGTTCTTATTCATGTGTTTGAAGAGAGCACTCTTTAGATCAAATTCTTCAAGAGCCACCTTGTCTGTTGACCTGATGGAGTAAGTTGAATCTTGTTTCTCCTCACCTTGTTCCCTTTTGATTCTGATAATCTCCTTTGGACTCTTTTCAGATTCTTGATTCTTGATGGACTCTGGGCCAGGCAGCGCAGAGTATTTCTCGATTAAATCTGCAGTGTGTCGTTCAAGAATCTTAAGGAGAGCATCATCAAGTTTTGTTCCTAGATATTTATCAACAACCGTAGGAACTTGGATTCGAATTGAAGCCAAAACATCGGCAAGAGTGTTCAGATCTTCTTGACTTCAGACATCTCTTGCTCCAATCTTGCCACTCTTAGCTGAAGGGCGATGAATGGAGTGATTTCAGGGAGAGATGTGGTGATTGTTGTAGCTTCCGTGTTGATTGGTGGAGGAGTGACCAGTAACGACGGCTTAGTAGATGAGACATCTGTGAAGGGAGCAATCACTGGAGGAGTTGACGTTACTGTCTGATGACTTGGATCAGGTATGGTGGAATCAGACTCCTCTATAACTTTAGATTTCTCCTGATCATCTTCGGTTGGTTTGTCATGAAGAAATTGATCCCCAAAGTTAAATGTGTCATCGAGATTTTTCATGGATGACATAGAACCAAAATGACTTTCTGGTTTGTCATCGATAACACGTTCATCTGTTATGAGCTTCAGGTTTTGCAAAATCTTGGGTAGAGCTGTGGCGAGAATTCTTCCATCATGTGCACAGGGTTTTGGTCCAGCAAGAGACACATGTAATTTTCCAGAGTCTGATCCAGTCTGGTCTTCTTTCATGGGCTCAGGGTCTGGTCCAGCCAGAGCCTCATGTGCTTTCTCAGGGACTGATACAGGAATGCTTACTCCTGATGTTACGGTAGACGAGTCTACTTCACCTTGATCTTGATCACCTTTAGGAGCAGCGGCTTCTGTTTCACTTTCAGTTCTTTCTGAATCAGACGTTGATGAAGATTCATGGATCACTTTCTCTGATGTTTCATCATTGGGTTGAGAAGAGGGTCCAGTTGTCGAATCAGGAGGAGTTTGATCACGCCTAGCAAGGATAAACTGATCAGTAGTTCTTTTCTTCTTTGACAGATCGATCAGGGAATGGGCTACTTGTTCTTCAGTAACAACGGCCTTTCCCTTTCCCACTACTTCATGCAGTTTGGGAGTTGCTTCTGACACTGGATCCCTGATCGTTACTCCTCCAACAGGTGCCCGATCTTGAGGCAGAAAGGTTGGATCCAAGCTAAGCTTGATAGCTCGTTCCAGGTCAGCATCATTACCTTCTTCTTCTCCCTTTTCTTGATGAGATTCCAAACTCAACTTCTTGGCCAGATCGAGAAAAGGTCATCATCCTGTCGAGCTTCATCTTCTTCGTCAACAAGTTGGAAAGTAGGCTTTCCCTTTCTAATTTTCTGTGGAAGTTTACGCTTGGAAGGTTTCTTTGTCGGAGAAGGAGCTGGCTTGGTTTGTTTGACTGGTGTGGTGGTTGTAGGCTTTTTGGGTGTAGCACGCTGTGTTGCAGGTTGCACGCTTAGCAACTTCTGAGGGGTTTTCTTTGTATTCTCAGCAACCATCTGCAGATACTTAGGATAATACGAGGATTGTTGAATGGCTTCAGTTATAAGGGGATCGGGAATTGCCATTCCAAACACTTCAACTGACTCACCTTTAGGAACAAACTTGAGATTTCCTAAGACATAATCATCTTCAGTGTGATGAACAGCAGAATCAGGACGTCGATGGATGTTGTTTATTAGCTTGCCAAGTATTAGATTACACTTTGGAAAACGGCCATAATGGATGAGGAGAGGAATATACTTTCATGTTGGGTTCTTTAGATTGGCTTTGTGGCTTGCTTTTGTGTAAGAAAAAAGTCAGGATCCCTTGATAAACTCATCACCATATTAGCTCTGTCATGATCAACCATTAGTTCTGAGTGGACATATCCCACAGCATTTGCAGAACTAGGTGTCTGGGTTTTTCACTGCCAGAAGTCTTTCCTGTCAAGCACTGGTTGAGCAAGCATAGAATTGCCCTCCAAGGTTGATAAACATAATTTGTTTGTATACTGGAGACAATTTCTACAAGTTCAGGATATCCCAGCTCATTAACAAAATCAATCACCGTGTCACCAGACGGAGGTAACTCAAATGGGTGAGCTGGGTTGACAGGAGTAATCGCTAAAGCCTTTCTGAGAAGATCAGCACTTAGATTGAACCATTGTTCATCCAACTTACAACTCTAAACCCCAGTCTTCTCATTATATACATCGTTTCCAGAACTGTTGCAGGTAAGCTAGCAGAAACATTTCGAGGTGGAATGCTTGGAAGAAGTTGGTATTACTCAGGATGTCCACTGATATCTGAAAGATGGGGTTCTTTTGAATCTTCTGTGCGTTGAAAAGAAGGTTGCTTTTCCCGATGGATAGCCACTGAGAGCGAGGTACAATCTGCTCATCTGTTCTTGTAGGAGGTTGAGCGGGAACATTTTGTTCTGCCATCGTATTCTGCAAAAGAGCATTTAACAAAGAAGACAAACATTGCAGAGAAACGAAGTTAGAGAGAACGTTAGCATTGATAAAAGTCATGGCACGATTGATTAAAACAGTTGTAACTCTGGTTTGATTAAAATCTACTAATTATCCAACAGGATCAATTACTTGTTAACTAAGCCCGGATGGGGTTTAGAAAAGCAACTGGGTCATTCGAATGGGCCTTGATAGATTATTGGGCACAAATGGGTCAAAATATGAAATTTAGCCCAAACCGCCGCTAGGCAGAATGCCAACTCGCCGTTAGGAGAATTGAGCAAACCGCCGCGAATATTCGACCAAACCGCCGAGAGACGGCGGTTTACCTGTTGGATTAAAATAATAGAAAATTTTTGGCAACCCGCTGTTTAGACAACCCGCCATAAGGCAACCCGCTGTTTAGACAACCCGCCATAAGGCAACCCGCTGTTTAGGCAACCCGCTGTTGGCAACCCGCTGTTGGCAACCCGCTGTTGGCAACCCGCTGTTGGCAACCCGCCGTTAAAGCAACTCGCTGTAGTCAACCCGCTGGTTTGTCAACCCGCCGTTAAAGCAACCGGCGGGTTGAGTAATTTTATTAATAAATAATAAAATAAGCAACTCGCCATTAAGAAAAACACGCAACTCGCGAAACGCACCTCGCCGGTAGACTTAATGGCAAACTCCTTCACTACGTTTGAGATATAAAACCAAACATCAAAACCTATTCATTATATACCTAATAGAATGATTCCCACATCTAACGCAACCACCTACAAACACTACATTGAGCATTTATGTCTAAAACGACCCTAAATCATATTTTCTAACACCTTTCATTGGGCATTCGAACGATTCTTTGATATACAATTTTTTAAATTAATAAATGATATAGATAAAGGATCTATGATTACCTTTGCGAAAAACCCTCGAAAACGGCGATTTGATGTTTAGTTCTTGGCGGCGGGTTGCGTGAGTGCGTGTGTGTGTTTTTTTTTCTTTGACTGTTTTTCAAAGGTTTGACCAAATGGCAACCCGCCGCACGTTTTATACTCCTAAGTTACTTACTTGGCAGTTTTAGTCCCTTAGGTTTCCTTCTTCTTTTAATTTTTGTTTTAAGTATTTCTAAGGCTTTTCTAAGATTAGGCAATTGGCCAACTTAGTCCCTATTGGTTAATAAGGCTAGGAAACAAAGAGCAAATGCTTTTTACACCCTAAACATTACAACAATAGATAACTTTGGACCTTTGAGTTAAAATTAATTAACTCCCCTTCAAATATTAACCCATTAGAATAAAACAACCATCTAAGATTAGATTTTTTATAGCAACCAACAGTCTTTTATGTCTTTTATCACCCCTTAGATTTTTTCACATTTACTCTCCCCCTCAAACAACGACCCAGTTTCTATTGAAAGAGCTGTAGTCGTTGATTGAGATGAAAAGATCCGGCGAACATCTCCCCCATCACCATTGTATTACTCAACTCCCATAAAGCATGGATATAAAGTAATCCATGCCCAGACATTAAACAGGGTTGCAATTTGAAGTAATTGCAAGCCTTTTAGTAATTCCAAATGACTTAAAATATTTCCTAAGTATTTTATTAGACTTTTAAACATTTTTTTTAAATACAAAGGATACACGAAGGCATTTGGTTTAACCATCCTCTCCTTCTTGAAGATGTTTGAGAGTTTCAGGGGTCAAACTCTTCATGCCGAGGCATGGAAAAAGAAATTCGAACCGTTCTCTTGGTAATGCTTTGGTGAGGATGTCTGCAAGTTGATAATTCGTTTCCACGAAGTAAGTCAACCACAACTATTTTTCACACGTTGCTCTCGAATTGAAATGGGTCGTATGTAAATGTGTTGGAGCGATAGTGCTGGACGGTGTTACAGCACAAGCAAGTAGCACTTTTTGGTAACACAGTAACAGAGAATTTGTAGTTAAAGTCAAATCCGTAGTCTTTGAGTTGGGATCGCATCCAAAGGATTTGAGCACAACATCCAGACATGGCGATGTATTCAGCCTATGTAGTTGATATTGCCATGCTTCATTGTTTCTTTGATGACCAGCTAACCAATCTATCTCCAAGAAACTGAGCACTTCCTGACATACTTCTTCTTGTATCTTGACATCCCGCATGATCCGCATCTGCATAAGCTGTTGTATGACATGGCGTTGTCTTTCGGATACCAAAGACCCAGTTAAGGTTCCTTACAAGTACCGAAAGACACATTTGATAGCTTCAAAGTGCTTTTTGGTAGGCTTAGCCGATATCTACACACCATGCAAACAGCGAATACAAGTCGGTGCACTGGCTGTAAGTTACATTAATGAGGCCAACCATTCCTCTAAATCAATTTTGGTCAACTGGAACCCCAGAGATCCTCCGTCCAGTTTCAAATCGATCCACCATTGGTGTATCGCCAGGGTCAGAGAGGTACCATTCAAATTTCCTTTAAGGTTTCGAGAGCATATTTCGCTTGGTAAAGAAGATGCCTTCGTTGGGGGGGGGGGGGGGTGGGGAACCCTTAGAGAAACTTGAAGTCCTTAAGAAAAACGACATTTGTCCCATCATCGACATCTGAAATTTGGAGCTCATCTCTTTGGAAAATATGTTACACGCATTATGATCTTTAGGCAAATGATGTCAACTACGTATAGTTGAACAAGTAGAATGTGTTTTGCTGATTTTGTGTAGTGAATAACGTTGTATCCACGACACCCTTGAAGAAATTGTTGGCAGCAGGAACTTGAAGTGTGTCATACCACGCCCTTGGTGCCTGCTTTAGCCCATAAAGAGCCTTCTTCAGACGATAAACGTGAGTAGGATTATCCTGGTCTTCAAATCCTTCAGGCTGACTGACAAAGACTTCTTCTTGAAGATCACCATTCAGAAAAGCAGTTTTGACATCCATCTGGTAGATGATCATATTCTTGGTTGCAGCATTGGCAATGAATATTCTGATGGCCTCTATCCGTGCAACTGGAGCAAACGATTCTTCAAAATCAATACCTTCCTCCTGACGATATCCCTTTGCAACTAACCGAGCTTTGTTTTTCAGTACATCACCATATTCATCAAGCTTCACTTTGTAGATCCACTTGAGAGCGATAACCATAACATAGATTGGGCGAGGTACTAATTCCCATACTTCAAGTCGATCAAATTCGTGAATTTCATCTTGCATGGCTTGAAACCAGCAGTCTTCTATCACGGCCATTTTGAAGTTCTTGGGTTCGACTTTGGACAGTTCAGTATGGAAACAGCACCACAAAGCATCGGATGCTAACTGTTTTCTGGTAGATACAGGACGAGAGGGATTGCCAACGATGTTATCCAGAGGATGATCTTTGGTCCATCTTCTGAGATGATCTGGTGGGTAATTAACTTGGTTGGGTTCCGCTGAATTAACATTCCCAGATGATGATTGTGCCGAACCTGGATCTCCAGTAACAAGGTTATGTGAAGGATGAAGAACATCGTGAATGATTGGGGTGTCTTCATGAATGGGTTCTTCTGCAATTTCTTGATGTTGGACTGGATGATGTATATCGGATGTTGACGATGAAGCACTTGTCGACGGTGCATCTTGAGCAATCGTTGTAGACAAAGATGTACCTGGTGGAACAACTTGAGCGTTAATTTCAGTAGCAGAAGGTACTGGTTCATTGACTCGAGATTGTTCAAGGTGTTCATCAAACATTGGTTGAAATAACATCTCCAGCTCTTTGTCGGTTGGAGCGAGCCCTGATTTGAGTTGACCAGGGGTCACGATGACAGGCTCGGGTCCTGAACTTATGCGTACAGGAGCCATTGACTGATGCATCTCATCGAATGTGACGTGAATTGTTTCCATTAATCGACGAGTTCTCTTGTTGTAGATTCTATAGCCCTTCCTGCTAGGAGCATACCCAACGAAAATCCCAATGTCAGCTTTGGCTTGAAATTTTCCTAGATTTTCGCTATCATTTGTAGGATAGCACAGAGCACCAAATACTCGGAAGAATGTAAGATCAGGCTTCTTATCATGCACAAGCTCATAAGGGGTTTTGTTATGACGAGTATGAATTAGTGATCGGTTCTGGGTGTAACAAGCAGTGGCTACAGCTTCTGCCCATAGAAACATGGGAGCTTTCGAGAATATCATCATTGTACGTGCTGCTTCCACCAGTGTACGATTACGTCTTTCAACAACGCCGTTTTGTTAAGGAGTTCTCGGAATAGACTTTTGATGAAATATGCCAACACCTTCATAGTATTTAGACATAACTTGGTTGACGAATTCTGTTCCGTTATCTGTGCGGATGAATCTGACTGTTTTGTTGAGGCCAACCTGTATTTGCTTAAGAAAGTTGGTGACAAACTCTGGAGTTTCATCCTTTGACCTCAAGAATTTTACCCATGTGAATCTTGAATAGTCATCCACGATGACTAAGATGTATTTCTTTCCTTTAATGCTCTGGACTCTCATTGGACCACACAGATCCATGTGAAGGGTATGAAGAACTTCCATATTTGTATTTTCAGATTTTGGCCGGTGGGAGAACTTCTTGCTTTTTCCAAGTTGACAGGCTGAGCAAAGATGATCCTTTTCAAACTTCAATCTAGGTAGACCTCTAACCAGATCTTTTCGAGCAAGATCATTTATCGTGCCGAAGTTTAAATGGTTTAAACGACGATGCCACAACCATGATTTGGACTTGGAAGCTTTGGACAGCAAGCATATCGGAGAAGACTTCATCATTTCATCAATCGATATCGTGTACAAATTGGTGCCACGACTACCTTTAAGGATATCTGTACCATTAAGATCACGAACAAAGCATGTATGCTTTCTGAAGGCCACTTCAAGATCAGAATCACAAAATTGCCCTACAGAGAATAGATTGTGTCCAAGTCCTTCCACGTAGTATACCCTTGAGATCACACTATCACCCATAACATAATCTCCATAACCCATGATAGCTCCTAAGTGGTCATTCCCGAATCTGACCGACCCGATGAACTTTTCCACAAAATTCATGAGCTTTGAACGATTCCCCGTCATATGTTTTGAGCAGCCTGAGTCCAGATACCAAAGCATGACCTGTACGACCTGCATTTGAAAACAGTCGAGTTTGGAGAGTTTGGAATATCGGTTCCCCAATTTTTGTTGGGGTCCTTTTGGTTAGCATTTCTCCTAAGGCAAATTTCTTTCCCGTGGGTCTCCATTGAGAACCACAATCAAGTTTTCCTAAGGTGAGTTTCTTTCCTGTGGGTCTCCATTGATAACCAATATCTGCAAATAGTTTTCCCGTAGCTAGCAACTCGCCGTTTTAGCAACTCGCCGTTTTAGCAACTCGCCGTTTTAGCAACTCGCCGTTTTAGCAACTCGCCGTTTTAGCAACTCGCCGTTTTAGCAACTCGCCGTTTTAACAACTCGCCGTTTTAGCAACTCGCCGGCTATATTTTAATATTCAAACCGCCGTTTCCTTTTTGCTCAATATAATATTCAACTCGCCTTGACCTGTCAAACCGCCACAATACAAGGCAAACCGCCGGCTTAAAAAGCAAACCGCCGCCAATTTAATTGATTATTATAGCAACTCGCCTTTGACTTTTGGCAACTCGCCTTTGACTTTTTCCTAAAAACGTGGATCTTGTCCCCCTTTCCTGTCAAACCGCCACTTTGAATATAGTTTTATATTCAAACCTCCATGTAGAACATAAGGACGAATTCAACAAAAATCAAACCATATGATCTTTTTAACCACGAAACAAAGCTCTAATATGCAATACTAAGATGGTGTATGAAGATTATCCTTCCTATAACATGTATTTCTTCGTGGATCATAAAACGAAGCAACCCTCCACGAAGAACACCAAACTTAATAACCTTATATTTCGAACTTGAAGCTTGTATAACACACGAAATTGTTACAATCTAACCTTTTTGATGTGTAGAACAAGAGAAGATCAAGATTAACAAACAAATAAGCCCAAAATCAAATCTGAGCCGTGGCCTTTTTGAGCCAAAATAAGCCACGAATTTGAGCTTAATGAACCACACGAATCAATCACGAATCCACTTAGGCTCTGGTACCAATTGTAGGTTCCCCAAATTCACACAAACATGTATAGATCTAAAGAGATCTAGAGAGAGAAAGTTAGAGAGAGAGAATAGTTGAGAGAGAAAAGGAAAACACACTAAAGAGTGTGTGTAAAATGAAATAGATGCTTACCTCTTCCAAAGTTGGAAGAGGTATTTATAGTTCTTACAATACACCGGGTATTAGTACCCGGTTCAATACCGAAAGTCATACGTTTACCTATTAAACTACGAGCTATATTGAACAGTAAAATACACGGGGTGACCGAGTCTTTTTCTAATATCTAACAAATACTTTTGGTCGAACAGTAGCTATAATAATCCATAGAACATATGCAAATCTTCATTATGAACAACTGGTTCCTATGTGAATTGTCATGTCTCTACATGTGATAATCATTAATATCCCCATGTGCACAAACAGTTTTAACATAAGCCCTCTTTAGCTTTATCACACACATGCCAACATTAACTTTATCAAAACCATACATGTTCCAATGGTACCACTTGGACAACATAAAGTTGAGCAAGCAGCACTTTTGTTCCTTCTTTTTGAGTCCAAACAAACAAACATCTATAATTATGCATGCACATCCCTCATCCATGCACGTCCATATCCACCATCATCCACACATGTGCGTGAACAACACTAAATATATAACGAGCAGCATATGATAAACATTATATTTACTTAAAAGCCCAATATCATACTAAGCCAATCTACCATATATTTTCCTTTTATAACCGAAACTTTCTTTCTTTATAGCTTTTGTTGGCTGTTGTTATATTATCTTCTTGCTGCTGTTGTACCATCTGATTCTGATTAAAACATATGCTGCTACCACTTCGAATCAATTAGGGTTTGTTGAAAACCCTAGTTGCACCATCATCAGAATGTTGTATGTTATGTATCCTTACAAGGGTTCATCATTGATCAAGAGATCAAATCACCAAAGCTAGTATGAACCTTTTAGTAACACGCCTTGTATACGAAACCTTTTCTGCAGTAGTTTTATAAAAATCATATCTTTAATTTGAAGACTCAAATCAAATATCGCTCTAGTTAGATCGTACCTATATGAGTATAGAACCTCCAGTTAAAATTTTGTGACAATCCAACGGTTAACGAACGATTTATCATTGTTTTACCACGGCTGCCCAGAAAGTGACGAACATAAAAACCCTAAATGAATTTTTAGGTTTCTTCTTCGTTCCTCGACCATAAAACCTTAAATCCTAGATATCAAGAGCAACCCACTCTGATACCACATGTTGAGAATCGTTTAACTCATCTAGGATAGTTTTACAGATAATATTGAACACACAGCGGAATAATAAAGAACACAATATTATCAAACAAGGTTTTAACCAAACATTGAAGCCTTCATTATATTTGATCAAAATAAATGAGACTACAAAAACTATCTAATAAACTAACTACTACTACTACTAAACGTGTACACACACATGCTTTTGCTAGACTCTCATTGAGAAGTCTGCTATTCTATTCTATGTTTCTGGATGATCAAAACTACATACCTTAGACCTCCTTTTATAGTATAAGGAGTCAAGGTTTACATGGAAACTAATAATGATAATAATGATAAAATCAATTAGTTATTCAATCATTATCTTTGACCAAATCTTTCAATTCTTATCTTTTGTAGTATTCTTTGACTACAACTTTGGTCCTTCATGTTTCCATTTAGTTTCATTCGTGTTTTGTCTTATCAACTCAAAATATAATTCCCAACAGTAGTCCTGCTGAGGTATCATTTTATACATTATTTCGGGATCATTTAACCTCTTAAATCATGCAAATATTCCCAGATTAGGTACCTAATCGTTTGTTTTTAGGTTTTTAGCACTTGGATGGCTTTTGGAGGAAATACACGTAACTTGGGCTCATTTGGAGAAGAAACGGACAAGATTACATACCTACACAAAATCTCTTAAAGACCTTTGCAAACAGTGGCTAGAGACGGCGTCGCAGGCATAAAGTGACGCCGTCGTGATCTATCTAGTGACGATGTCTGAAATATGGCGACGGCGTCAGGACGTGACCGACTTAAAGAGGATCTAGAATCATCTTCATGGTGACGGCGTCAGGATTACAAAGCGACGCCATCGCGTTGACATCTCTATAAATATAAATCCGTTTTTAGGATTTTAGTGTGTAACTTTGGGATAATGTTGTATAACCCTAAGGAGACGAACCCTAGTCATTTTAGGAGCTTTATAGGTCATTTTTAGGGCCTCAAAACCCTATTGTACTACCTTGAATCCGTGTTTTAATCAAGTAAGGTTATTTATCATTAATCATTCAATATGTCTATGTGTTGTTTGATTAATTTATCTTCTTGCTTTCTTTATAACATGTGAGGCTAAACCCTCCTTTGTATTTATCTATAATTGAATGAAACTTAGGTTGTAGATCCTTTTGATGTTGCTTCTTGTTGACGAATGTGTGCGTTAGGCTTTAGAAAACCAGCTTTTGTCTGTATCGCTATTGATATGTCTAGGGAAACGCGAGTAATGTAGAAAAGATACCATATGTAACAGTCTTCATACTACCTTACCAACTATATGGTTGATCCCTATTGAGTTATTTCACATGTATTTAATATACTCTTAGGGGCCTTGTAATAGTCTTCATACTACCTTACTTGTGTGTTGCCTTAACGAAATATTAAATAGACTGCGGGTTCGTATAATCCGTTCATGACATAGGAAATACTTACACGGATCTTCACAAGTGTAACAAAGCAACGGATCTAGGAGAAGCAATTTGAGGAGTAGTGCATGATTAGGTAAATACACTTGCTTATCATAAATTTATCACTAGTAGATTAGATATTAATTAGTTTAGTAATTAATTAAACAAACCGACCTCTCAAACCATAGATTTACCTACTTTATCATAAATATAAAAACACAAAAATAATCGTCTCTTAACCTCTAGACCATGATTAAGCCTTCCCAACCTATTCTCTTAGAGAACGATAACAACTCCTGTGTCTTGCCTATACTACACTGGAACGATTAGGTACACTGCCTAGGGGATTGTAAAACTTCCTGTGAAGTTCTTACGGACCCCACATTAAGTTTTTAGCACCGTTGTTGGGGAATAGTTAGGTTTGGATCATAGTTTAACTTAGTTCTACTTGCTTGAATCCTTTCAAGTGAGAATTTAATTTTGCATATTAGCTTTCTTGTAGTCTATCTTTTCTTTGTGTTATTTGTTTCATAATCCATTCTCGTCAACCACCATAGGAGACGCGAATCCTATCCGTACCCTTAGAGATTACTCTAAGCCTAGCCACGAAGGCTACAGGAATACCATTGAGCTCCTCGTAGGGAACAATGTGGTACCTCTTCGATCTGACACCATCCGGTTGGTGAAAAATAGATGCTCATTCCATGAACTTCGGTCCAAGGATCCAAACCAACACCTCAAAGATTTCTTAAAACTTGTGGACACACTTGACCTTGACGGTGAAAAAAGGAAAAGAACGCGCCTGCGTTTATTTCAATTTTCCCTTCGCGATCAAGCTAGCAATTGGCTTGAACGTCTTCCAGCAAGATCCATCACCACATGGGAGGATTTTACTACGCGTTTCCTTGCTTAATTCTTTCCACTGGGAAGGACAGCAAAATTCCGCAATGATATCCTGATGTTCCAACAACATCAAGGAGAATCTTTATCTGAAGCATAGACTCATTTCAAGGACTTACTCCAAAACGTCCCTCATCATGGCATCGACCTTTGGATCCAAGTCCAAATCTTTTATGACCATTTCAATCCCGTCATAAGATGAACCATTGACCCATCAGCCGGTGACAAGCTTCGTGACAGAAACGCCAAAGAATCATGGGCATTATTAGAGGACCTCGCCCTCTATAAAAATGAAAGTTGGAAAGACCCAAGGGATTTTGCTAAGCCGGTCAAGGTAATCTCTTTGCCTTAAGATGTCTCGAGTACATCCAACTGCCTCCTCATCAAGCTCGAGAATCAAGTTCAACGCTTGATGGAAGCTCATCTTGTTCTGACACAACCTACTCAAGTGAACAAAATCACTACCTCATATGAGATTTAAAGTGGTCCCCATGACACTCTATATTGCATGGAAGATCTCGAACGAGCCTTTGTTGATTATGCATCCTGGCGAACCGACGGGATGGGAAGTAGGCAGTTCACTACAAACCAAGGAAGAAGAAACTTTAACAAAGCTGCTAATTCTTGGAAGGGAAAGTCAAACTTTAACTGGACACACGCCCAAATGTTTACCAGCCCATGGAACGACTCATTCTCTACCTACTCATCTAGTTACCAAATGAAGCTTGAGAAGGCACTAATTGGTTTTGACTCTCATCAAGAGAAAAGACTATCTAGCTTAAGGACTCAACTTAGACAGCAGCAAGACGACATGATTAGTAAAAATTAATCTTTTATGGAAATCCGTTTCTGAAAAGCTTGATGACGCTCCCATTCGTGATATTGCAGGAAACCTCGCAGCTCAAATGAATTTCACGTCTACTAACGACACCACAAGAGAGGAGCGTCAAGGCAAGGGAATCAAAAGCCCATCAAAGTTACTCTCCCCAAAATATCTGTCTCAGTCATCCTTAGCAGAACAAAGTAAAACCCTTCATCCCCAAAACGTGTTTACTTCGTTAATTCAATCGTCATTCTAAATAAGGAAGATGAAACTAAGGAAGAAGGAAATGTGAAAACCATTACAACCGAGTGCGAGAATCACGAGACGACTGTAAAGAGCAAGGAGGAGTTCGGGGAAGAAATTGAAGATGAAATTGAAGATGAAATCGAAGAAGAAGATGAAGATTGCCCGAAACACTTTGACACTTTCCCCACTATGAAAGAGTTAAGGTATCATGAATGGATCTTGAAGCACCATTGACCCCCATGGGTGAAGGTCAAGGTTAGAACCGGGAACTTGGATAACGTTAAATTTTCTTGCATGATTGGCCACTTCGACAAGAATCAAGCCTATCTAGATATGGAATCCCCAATCAATGTAATGTATAGGCTTCATTATAATTAGATCATGAGCAAAAGGCTGGGGCCAAGAAGGAAACCATCAAACCCTGGGAAAATCTGCAATTTTATGGAAAGAGTCAAGGAGCTAAAAGTTTTTGTTGGAAACTTCACCTACGAATGCGACTTCATGGTGCTTGAGGATACCACCAGTGTCATTGATCATGACCTTGGGTCAGTTATTTTTAGAAAACCATTCGTAGAAGCAACCGGTCTCGTTTTTGACAAGGAGGAAGGAACAATCATGTTTGAAAAATATGAGGAGAAGATCATGTTTAGAATGCCCTACAAGATGGAAATGTTCAAACATATAGATTTCACGGACATGAATACAGATCGCATACCTTATTTTGTCATAGATGGTGACGATGATAGCAGCAAAAAACCCACTACTCTGATAGCTTAGACTTGGGACCCGAATACAAACATGATGAAAATGTGTGCAGAGCCATTCAGAGCTTGATAGCCATGAAGGCCAAGAGAAACAAATAAGAAGTCACGTAAGGACGTGTAACTTCGAGTCTAGCTACAAGACTCATAAATAAAGAAAAGCGCTTCTTGGGAGGCAACCCAATGTTTATTTTTCCCGCACTTAGGAGTGCCGTGTGTTTTAATTTTTTATTGTTTGTTTTATTATGTTTGAATGAATTTTGTAATCATGATTTGTTTGTTTATAACTTCGTCTTATTTGCAATCAAAGGTATTTTGCAATAAAATAAGTGTAGGGGAATATATCCGGTTTTTAAGAACCTAATTCAAACATTTAAAATAAATTGTTTAGATTAATTTGCGTCAGTTTCGAGTTATTTGATTGTAACGATTAATTCCAGGTTTTTATGTAACTAATAAAATTGTGTGCAAGAAATTTCTCATTAAAAACGAAAAAGAATTTTTCACAAGCGCTGGAGACGGCGTCGGGATTAACACCCGACGGCATCGCGTCTCCAGGAATGTAAAATTTTGATTTTTTTAGTATTTCTGAAAAATAAAATATGCAATATTTAAAATTTGTAATTCTTTTATAAATCTGCATAAACCTATGATTACATCATAACTCTCATCCTATCTTTACTGCTTTCATAGAGTCAACCCCTAAATTCTCCTTGTATTTATATCTATCCCGCCGATTTTATGCTTGGTGTAGTTGTCTTTGTCTTTGATTACAGGTTATATTTGACGAGAAGAAGCTTGGAAGTTCTTAGGAAGTTTTATTGGATGATTCTTGGAGGACGATTTAACCAGTTATCGCATGTTTCTTCTCTATTATTAAGCAAACCAGGGGAGTATTGGTTTCTTTTCCTTGTTTTCTTATTCCTTTATTCATTTTTACGGGTACTTCTAAAGAACATTGGGGACAATGTTCAACTTAAGTATAGGGGAAAAATAAGGCTTAGAAACTGTTCCTTCATTTGCCATTTGCTTTGTTCCTTAAAATGATGGGTATTATATCAAAACATAGCATAAAAAGGTAATTTTGACAAATTTAAATTTTTTTATGACACATACCGATGAAAACCGAGTATTAATAGCGTCTCATGGATAGGAATGTGTATGACTAGCACAAAAAACCCTCAAAATTCCACCCTAAAAATGTGAGGTTCGCCTTTAGATCTTAAGGAATTCGAGTATCCATTATTGATACCTAAGATAATTTATACCTTTAGCTTTCTCGAGTTAAGGTTTGAATGCAGTCAGATGTGTCTATTCTGTCATTACGGATGTGTACATATGGTCTTGGTCGCCTTTTTTGGAGCATTGGTATCGATATTAAATTATATGAGTGTACCTGTAGTATACTAAATTCTAGAACTTATTTTTGTGATGCATCCCGAGACCACATAGTAAGTATTAGGATTTGCTAGATAAGACGCACTAGGATTAACCTAAGTTTTAAACCTGTAACTGTTATTATGGTCACACCGACTATATAATTATCACACACCCTTGCCAAAAACTCATTTTAGTGCAGGATACCCCTAGTACAACCCTCCGAGCCTATCCTTTTTTATGGTTCTCATAATTTTTTGGTGAAGCCGGACTATTAATGAAGAGCAATGTCACCCATAAACCAATCGTTATACCCAAATCGCCTTAACCTACCTTATATGTACTCACCTTTAGTACATTATTGTTTTAGCCTAAGTTAATTATTTGAGTACACGGTTGCTAAGTCCTTATCCTTGTAAATACAGTTTTGGGACGATTGGGATTCATGATAGTATTCATTTTATGAAGAATTAGGGAAGAAGTAATTTATTACCCCCAACAAAGCTCAATAAGCTCCATGTTATTTTGATCCATCTCAATTTGGGTCATTAGTTAGATTGTAAATAATCAAATATGTAAAAGTTCAAGTATAGGGGTGTATCTATAAACCCCCATGATGTATTATATGTTTAAGCAATGGCAGGGCAAAAGCGTACGAAAAAAAATGTATATAAAAAAAGAGTGAAAAAATGTACGGGCTGCCATTTGTTTATGTTTATGTTTATCATAGAGTCAAGAAAAGAAAAAGAAAGAGATTGATGTAGAGTTGTGTAGAATTTGTATATTTTTTCTGAGTCTTTGGCTTAGCTATCAAACCAACGTGTATTCGTATAAATAACTAGCTAACCCTTCCACTCCAAATTCACCCAAAGTCACCACCCAAATATATCCTATCCATTCCCGTTTCCATTAATGTTATCTTACACCTACACCCCACAACCCTTTAAAAGACCTCTGTAACAGTAATGAATAATGATTGCGCCTAGCGGTGGAAGTTTGATCCTTTACCAAGTCTATGGTAATTTATATGATATGACAGGTAATGAGTGTTGATTTTCCGTTTCCCCATTATGTTATAATTTATTATACACCCGAGATAAAAAGAGAATCCTAAACACTTATGTGAGGTGCTAGTATATACTTTTCGTGCTTTAAATTACGAGGTCTAGAAGGTTGTGTTGTAAAATACTTTTAAAGAGTAGGTTAAATGACTCTCATATTGCTATTGTCTAGGTAGAAAATCCTATCTGCTTGAGTCAAGCAAATCCTAAGTGTAGGGGTATTTGATGAGGTGTTATTTTATACACTATTTTGGGGTCATTTAACCCCTTAAATCATGTAAATATGCCCAGATTATGTGCTTAATCATTTGTTTTCAGGTTTTTAGCACTTGGATGTGACTTGAGCTCATTTAGAAAAGAAACGGACAAGATTACGGACCTACACCAAATCTCTTGAAGACTTTTGCAAACAGTGGTTGGAGACGGTGTCGCAGGCATAAAGTGACGCCGTCGTGATCTATCTTGTGACGGTGTCAGAAATATGGCGATGGCGTCAAGAAGTGGCCGACTTCAAGAGGATCTAGAATCATCTATGTGGCGGCGGCGTCAGGATTATAAAGCGACGCCGTCGCGTCGACATCTCTATAAATATAAATCCATTTTTAGAGTTTTAGTGTGTAACTTTGGGATAATTTTGTATAACCCTAGAAGACGAACCCTAGTCATTTTAGGAGCTTTATAGGTCGTTTTTAGGGCCTCAAAACCCTATTGTACTACCTTGAATTCGTGTTTTAATCAAGTAAGATTATTTATCATTAATCATTCAATATGTCTATGTGTTGTTTTATTAATTTATCTTCTTGCTTTCTTTATAACATGCGAGGCTAAACCCTCCTTTGTATTTATCTATGATTGCATGGAACTTAGGTTGTAGATCCTTTTGGTGTTGCTTCTTGTTGATGAATGTGTGTTTATGGCTTTAAAAAACCAGCTTTAATCATTAGCGCTGTTGATATGTCTAGGAAAATGCGAGTAGTGTAGGAAAAGGATAACCATCGGTGAACAGTCTTCATAACTACCTTACCCACTATAGGTTGATTCTCATAAGAATTTTCCAACAATACATTTAATATGACTCTTAGGGCCTTTGAATAGACTTATCATACTACCTTACTTGTATGTTGCGTTAACGGAATATTAAATAGACGACGGGTTTGTGTAATCCGTTCATGACCTAGGAAATACTTACACAGATCATTACAAGTGTGACAAAGCAAGAGATCTAGGAGAAGCAATTTAAGGAGTAGTGCATGATTAGGTAAATACACTTACTTATCATAAAGTTATCACTAGTAGATTAGATATTAATTAGTTTAGTAATTAGTTAAACAAACCAACCTCTCAAACCATAGATTTACTTGCTTTATCATAAATATAAAAACACAAAAATAATCTTCTCTCAACCTCTAGAATTCTGTTAGACCGTGATCAAGCCTTCCCAACCTATTCCCTAAGAGAACGATAACAACCCCCGAGTCTTGCCTATATTACACAGCAACAATTAGGTACACTGCCTAGTGGATTATAAAACTTCCCGTGAAGTTCTTACGGACCTCACATCAAGTCCAATGGCCAAATCTTTACCAATTAATTAAGAACATACTCGTTGATCCCAAGTGTCACCTGTCAGTCCAACTAAGCTCACTAATCTAAAGGCAAAGATAGGTCATTATTTTTGATCCTATTGGTCTAGATATATAAATCACTATATGGAGAGTTATTTTGGCATCTAGCTAACGTGGTCGGTATCACTAGATCCAGTTGAATGATAGGTCACTTACAAAAGCACGTAAACAAGTATAAATTGATAAACATAAACAAGTAATCAA
>BQNB010018919.1:38767-67586 GCA_026074375.1 Tanacetum coccineum | reverse complement strand
TTGTCAAGGGGGATAAAAATGGAGATGACGAATCCCCAAATTAGGATTGTTCTCTCTATGAATCAACATCGGGCTTTTATGATGAAAAAGCTTGGAAGCTTTAAAGCCCCGATGTAATAAGAGATGAGGAGATTTTTCCTCATTTAAAAAAAGACTACCAGGATTGAAAACTTTTTTGTCATTTTCGAATGAAAATGTGAGCAAAGTGTCAAACACTAGAGAAACAGGATCACGGATAAATGAGATAGAAAATTCATTTGGTGATAGAAATCTCTTGGATTGGACTTCAATGAATATCCCTGGATCAAAAATCTTGTTTCTAATTCTGGAAGGAAAAGAAACTACATGGTCGGATCCGAGGGAATAACTAGAAAGAGTGAAATCCGAATCCAGTTAAAGGGTGGGCAAAATATTAGGCACATGAACTCTTGGTTCTCTTGTTGGATTATCAAAAATATACTCCACCACATCCATAGTGAAATTTCCTGAATCGGGCTCACTACAAAAGAATGCTTCATAATCTGGAAGAGATAAATCCGAATAAGAAGTGGGACTGCCACTACTAATCTCTTCCAGATTAAAGCAAAAGGTTTCAGATTCGGGTAAAGAATTATCAAAGGTGTTAGTCTCCTCCAAGAAAAAGTTAAAAGAAGTGGAGGAAGACTTGGTCACAAAATCGGAAGATGGAATGGGATTATCTTTTAATGCTTCGATCTTAGAAATAAGAAGATTGACATTCAACAATTTTTCATGAAGAATATCGTCTTTGATTGTTAGAAGAATATCAATATCAATCCCTCCAACTTTCGGGATAACAATCTTCACCACCTCTAAGCTGACGAGCTCCGAATCGGGAGGTGATGCCTCAACATAATCGATGTCGTCAATAGAGAAAGAATCGTCATCAATCAAAGTAGAATCATCGTTAGAATTGGAGAAACCCTCAAATTGATCTTTTGAAATGTCTAGAGGCGGAGAATTATCACGAAAAGGCACATCACACATACTGTCGGGAATACCCTCGGACTCACTTAGGATTAGGACAAGGTCCTCAACACTAGACTTTATTACTTTGTCTGATTCCGTTTCCGGAATAGTGTCAAGATGCTCGTCCCCCATACTTAGAGAGTTATTAGGCTCCTCGGTTGATAAAATGGGTGTGATTGCAATGGTATAGTCCTCGTCATCATCATCATAGTAGACGATAGAACGATTCCAATTCGAATTATTAATATACTCAGCCAACTCCTCATGAATATTTTGCACATCATTATGAAGTTTATGAAACAACTCTAGAATTCCCTCCGGTTGATATTGCTTATCTTCAAAAGAATGCTCAATTTTAAGAATTGTCTCCCATGCTAGTGATATAACCTTTGGCGTTTCATAAAAAGAAAATCGTCTAAACTTTCCTAAGAAAGTTTTCAAAGAGTTAATTAGGTTTATGTTATCTTGCAAAAATTCCAAACTTGTTTCTTGAGGAGGTTGATTAATGTTAGCCGCCCGTTCCTCTGCTAGCTATTCAGCACAAGTTTTCTCACGAATCGGTTGAGGAATGACGAGATGCTGTGGGGGTTCAAATTGGTCAAAACGAAAATAATTAGAATCATAACACGGATTAGGTTCGTAATAATTCATCGGTTAACATTGAAAAGTCTCGCGAGGACCTCTGCAATTTTCACAATAAGGTTCGTAGAAGATCACTTGTTGACATTGAAAAGTCTCGTGAGGACCCCCACAGCGGGTACAACAAATATATTGTTTTTGAAAACTTTGAAAATTTTGTGGGAAATTAAAGTCTTGATTGTAAGACGGTTCCGGATTATAGATAAACAAAACTTGAGGTGGATAATCAAGACCATAATAAGCATCATCCCCACAAAACTCATAAGAATACGTCGGGGGTTGTGGAGGTCGGTTAGGAGAATCATCCACAAAATTAAGATCACACGGAGGAAGTCCATAAATAATAATATCTTTCAAGGGAATTGAACTTTCCTCATCATCGTCATCAACATAGCAAATGGGAATCTTCCAATATCGATCTTTAGCCGCTTGATCTTCCGGAATTCGCTTATCTTCTTACTTCTTTTGCATATATTAACCAACCATATCACATATGGATGACATTTGCTTCATAATCTCATTTTGAGAATTGAGAAGCTCATTTTGAGCATTGAAGATAGGATGATTGACGATATATTGCGGGGGTTGAAATTGGTCAAAACCAAAATAATTACAATCATAACACGGATTAGGTTCGTAATAATTCATCGGTTGACATTGAAAAGTCACGTGAGGACCCCCATAATCTTCACAACAAGGATATTGTTGTGGAAAACTCAATGAAGTTTGTAGAAAATAATCAAAGTTTTGATTGAAATACGGGTCCTGATTATAGACAAACGGGACTTGAGGTGGACAATCGTAACCATGATGGGCATCGTTCCCACATAACTCACAAGAGTATGGCACGTATTGGGGTTGTGGAGGTGGGTTAAAAATGTTAGGAGAATCATTGACAAAATTAGGAGTGGAATCGTAAGTGAATGAATTTCCATCTCCAGAATAGCATGTCGGATCAAAACTTGGCAAAGTTTGTGGGAGCTCATCAACGGTTTGATTATTGCATGGTTCCGGATTAGAGATAATTGGAACTTTCGGAGGACAATTATAACCATAATGAGCACCGTTCCCACAAGACTTGCAGGTACATCGTTGACAAAAGATATCGTCTAACGAATCACCACACCGGTAACAACAATGGTGGTCAATATGTGGAGGACTTTGTGAAGAATTTTCACCCGGGTCCTGATTGAAGACAAATGGCTCTTGAGGTGCACTAACAATTTTAGTATTGTCATTGGATGACTCGGAAGTATCTTGAAGGTCTTGGAAAATTCCATTTTCAACACAATATGTAAACCAAACTTCCTTCAACTTCTTTCGTAATAGAGCACATCCTCGACAATATGGACCTTCAACCGAGTTTCCACACCTTGGACAATTTTTAGGGGGTCGTTGAGACGAGTAGGGTGTTTTATTAGGAACATGAACAAACTTTTCTTTGAAACCCCCTTTAGAACAACCACATGATTTAGTGTACCAAGCTCCACAAGACGCACATTCTTTAAACGTATGATTCAAACGATAATTGAGGGACGCCATAAGAATTAAAAATAAAGGGATAAGAAGAAGAATTAAATGGTAAAGAGGTTAAAGGAGATTATTTTTTGTTTTTCAAGTTTTTTAAACAACATATTTTATTAGAGGACAAAACGATATCGAATAACCTAAACCAATAATCAACTTGTTTCACGGTAGCTCTCTAAAAGAAAAATGCACAAAGGAGAGGAGGAGCGGGAAAGCGCGAAGCTATTAAAATCCTTCTCCTTTCGGGTCGTAGTTCTTCGGAACAACCCTCCTTAAACACCTCTTATAGTTTGTTAATCAGTTAAAGGTGAGCCGTACTTCATAAGTAATACAAAGGCAAGTTTTAATCTTTTGTTGTTTTTAACTACTTTAGGAAAAGTATTTATGATTATTTGATAATATATTCACAAAATTTGAGAAAATAAAATATTTTTGTACTTTTATATTTTTTATAACAAGAAAATAACTTCACGAGGAAGGGTCGTCAAGGCATAACAAACTTCAACTTGATAATCGTCTCACGGCCTCCACGGCAACGACGCCAAAAATTGATGTAGCAATTTATACTATATATAATATAATATATGTGAAAATAAACAAATCACTTTTAGAATCCAAAAGGCAATAAGTTTAAATTCACAAATAAAAATATATATCGGGAAGTATCGGTTTCTCGCTTCGTTATCCACAAAGTTTAAAATCGGACCCGGGTCGTTATGTCCCAACGAGGAGTGAATTTGAAAATCGAGTTTTGGTTTGTGGGACAATGCTTGAATAATCAAAGATTGGATTGGATTTTCTAAACCTATGGAAAAAAGCAATTAAAAGGCAATCTAGACTAAAAACGAAAGCAATTACGAAATTAAAAACGAATGCGGGAATGTAAAAACGCAACTTAAAACCTAAAATATCAAAACTTAATCCTAAAGTGATTATTTAACTTTTTATAAATCCTAAGTGACTAAAATGTAAGAACAAAGAAAACTAAACCAAAAACAATAGCGTTTAAAGCTTAAAATCACGAAAAACGTGAACGGGATTCAATCCCGTTCTTTAAAAATTCAAAATCTAAAATTCTAACCTTACAAAAGCAAATTCAATTTTCCTAGGTCCTAAATGATAAAAGAAAATTTTGAAAAAAAAGAATTATATTTTTTTGATTTTTAAATAATTTTTTATGAATTAAAAACAGTTTTATAAAGAAAAATTAATTAAAAATACTAAATGAAATGGAAAAAATCTGGAAAAAATTATGGAAAGTAGTTTGAAGTGTGTAAAATCTAGGAAAAATAAAATTGTGCGAAGTGCTTTTTGAAATAAGCACGAAATAAGCTGTAAAAGGGCTGAAAGGCAAAATGCTAAAAAGGGTTAAATATTAAATTTTGTAAACTAGAAATGAAAAAGACCATAGGGCAGTTGGTGAGTGTGTTGTGTAGGAATGGTTGAGAGGGTAGAGGTCTAGGGTTCGAGCCTTGCTCACCCCAGACCTCCCATTTCCCATTTTTTTAGAAACTTATAAAATAAGTAAAAACAACAAGCTTTTAATAAAAACACTTTTTACGAATCTTAATAATAAGCCAAAAATAAGCTGTTAGAAAAGTTGGCAGTTTTGCCTTTTTAACACTAAGGAACAAGGGGCAAAACTTGGCTTGCTTTTTTAAGCACTAATAAGCTAACAAAAAGGCAAATAAGCTAAGACAGACATTGTACTACACCTAATAAGCAATAAGAAGCAAAAATAAGCAAAGGAGATAAGCAACAAAAGGCAAAAAAAAGCAAATAAGCACTAATGGCCAAAACAGCATACCAAACAGCCTATAGGACACCTTTTTGAGCTTAATTTTAAGCCCAAAGATCGAACCTTATGGGCTTGAGGCTTATATGAGCTTAAAGCTTAGCTTAAGGGCTACAATGATCAACAAAGAAAAAAGAATTTGAAAATAAAATAAGCCAAGAAAAAGGCTTGTGAAAACTGTTGTTTACTCAGCATATGCTGACTTTGGATTTTTCTTTAAAGGACGAATGGGCTACTTGTAGGCTTAAATTAAGCAAATATAATGAGTTTAAATTACAACTTAAGTTGAAACAGATGAACTATGAGGTACAAAGAACTAATGCAAGAGATTTAAAAATCTAAATCCTATTTGAACTTATCTAAATTTGCTGCCGAAAACTTGATTTTGAACTTTTTGAAATAACTTGTAAACTATGGCAGAGGTTAATTTAGAACTTAAAGTGGAAATAGCATTCTAAATTTAACTTATACTACTGTATTAGGGACATAAACAAGTGTAAAAACAGCATCTATGAGCACCAAATCAAATAAGCCATAATAAGAAACTTAAGAAATCACAGATTCAAACTTTGAATAATTAAGACCTTAAAAGAGTATTTTAAACTATGACAACCTTTTAAAATCGATGAAATAACTTTAAATGAGCTTATTAATTGTGGCTTAGTGACCCAAACCAATACAACCATAATTTTGACCAATTTTAAGGCTTTTGCCAAACACCCCTTAAGACTTTGAATTCATGAACATAAACTTAAAAAGATTAAAAGAAGCATCAATCAATATCAAATAAGCAACAATAAGAATAAATAAGCATAAACAAAACAGAAATAAGCATATATAATCAGAATTTAAGCAATGAACAGTAAATGCATAAAAATAAGCTAAAATAGAAAATTTAAAACTCACAAGGGTCCACAGCTCTTGGCAATGATTTAAGAACTCAAAACCAATCCTATAGCTTCCCAAGAAGCTCTAAACCATGGCCATCCAAGATTTACCATGCTCTATGCTCGTTGACATATTCTTTCTTTTTGTGATTTTCTTTGATTTTTTAAGACAGAATTTAAAACAAGCTTTTATATAAGCTTTTAGTAAACCAAGAGCTTATATAAGAGTTTAATAACAAGATTAAGAAGACAATTTAATATAAATGACAGTAATTAAAGGAAACACTTGAAATTTCATTAACTAAAAAAAATTACAATGCTTGAAAATGTAAATGACGGAAATTTAAATAACAATATTAAAAATGGTCTAATTAGTTTTAAAAAAAACAAGACTAAGGACAAAAGAAATAAGCTACAATTGGGTCCTATATTTATACTCAGATCCTGGTCTTCAAGTCCTCACTTGTGTGCTTCTTTATTGAGAGGCTTCAACTGGTGTGCTTGTTGTGTGAGTAGAATGCCAAAGCAATCTCAGCCCTTCATTTTTCTTTGCGCCCAAGTCATATGATCAAAACCCTTAAATTTTTGTCATCATTCCTTAACGAATGGCGTGGTTGAGGATTGCCAAGGTGGCTTTTGGTGTTTAGTGAGGTGGGGATGGATAGGATAGTGATGTTTTTGTTGTGGGTGAAGTTTTTTTGTTTGTATATTGTAGAGTTAGACACACACGAATTATGTTTGAAGATATACAGTGTATTGGCGGGAAAGAATGGTTTTAATTGGGTGCAGGGTAAAACTTTGGAGAGTTGGCAACTTAGGTCTTTCTGTTTGTATTGTTGTTTTACAACGATGGTCCTTAGTGGTGATAAAAGTTTGGGGTTTGGCAGGTTAAGCCCTTGAGATTATATGGTTTATATTCATACACAGTCCTTTTTGGGACTAACCGTGAAAAGTGCAAAGGATAACGACAGTTAATTGTTTGGGCCTCATATATGTTGTTTGGGTCGGATGGTGTTTAAAATGGACTTTGGGCTTTTTAAGCCTAAAAGGCTTATAAGGTCTTCATATAATGTTTAAATGGGCTGACCCGGCCCATTAGATGGGTATGGGTGGGCCCATTTAACATTTCTTTGGTTTTGGCTTTGACTTTGACCTTTGACTTTTGTCGGGGTTGACTTTGACTTTTTCATGTTCTTCCATTCCGTGCTCGGTTTTGTCATTTTTGGCTTCGTTTTTTGTCCTTTTGTCGGATATCCTTTTCCTGCACAATATAAGTAAAAAAACATACAAATACAATATATTTTTGGTACATTTTTTGGTCATTTATGTCTGGTTTTAAATGGAAAATGGTATGTGTAATTAAGCACATACCACTATTGCTGCTGAGCGACCTAGACAAGCAAATGTTAGAAATGATGCTAGAGGTTTTGGATTAGTTAGGGGTCAAGATGCCACACCTGTTGTTTGTGAGTGCACTTTTGCTGGGTTTATGAACTGAAATCCTATCGCCTTTTATGGTACTAAGGGAGCCGTTGAATTACAAAGGTGGTTCGAGAAAACTGAGAGTGTTTTTGGAATCAGTGAATGTGCAGAGGGCAAGAAGGTTAAGTTTGTTGCTACAACACTGCAAGGACCTGCTTTGACTTGGTGGAATGCTCAGACTCATCATCAGTATCATCCTTCCAATCAGCTTGTTCTGCATTCAACTGAACCCCAGCTTCCTCTTGTTTACACAATAACATCTTTTCCTTGTGATAAGCTGCATCCTTTACTCGTTTTGGTTTCTGACATTCCCTTGATACATGCCCATATTCCTTGCAGTTGTAACACTGAATCCCAGACTTTTGCACTACCGGAGTACCTACATTTTCCCTAGCCCCAGCAACATTGACTGCCCTCTGATTATCATACCCAGTTCCTCTGTTGATTCTTGGAGAATTATCTTGATTAGCTCGACTGGTGTTTGATGAAGTTCGAAGGTTGTTGTTGGTAGGTTTGTAGATTTTCTTGAACGAGAGAGAAATTAAAGCCATGAGTTTGTCAATCTCCTTTTCCTTTGACATTTCCTCATCTTCAGTAACCGTAGCAGGTTCTGGATCATAAGTAGGAGCAGAAGATGTAACAATTGCTTTTCCTCTGTTTCTGGTAGACTGTTGCGATCTGGTGGAGGAATATTGAGTGTTTTGAGTAGGATGGTTTGGAGGATGGTAAACTGGTTGTTGTTGAGCAACAAGTGCAAGTGGATTAGCAGTACGTGCTAGTCTTTCAGCTCTTATCTCATTGACTTCATTCTGGTGTTGCTTCAGAATGTCATAAAGCTTGTGATAGGAGACAGTCTTCAGCTCTTGACTCTGCTTAACAAGTGTCACAAACCTTTGCCATTCTGGTTGTAGTTGAAGTAAGAACTGGACATTGACCTGATGATTAGTAACATTACACTGATTTCGGACAAGCTCATTCATCATCTTGTAAAACCGTGAGTAATACGATTCAAGTGATTCACCATCCCGTGATGTGAATTTTCCAAACTCCCAATATAAATTGGTTTCAAGATCTTGAACATTAATTGATTCACCTTGTTTCAACCTTTCAATGGCTTTCCACATTTCACATGCATTCGGACAAGCATCAACTGTGGAGTAGATATCGTTATCTATCCCTGTGAGAATGATCTGAACGGCTTCAGCTTCAGCATTCAGTTGATCTCGTATGTCTTGTGAAACATTCTTATAGTTCTCCATATACCTCTCTGTGGTTGTTTCAGAACTACCTTCAGCAACTGGAACTGTTTTCTCAGCCCATTGATACGTGTATGGTGGATTTTGGAGACAATAGTGGATGAGTTCACTGTTAGGTTTGGTGTCAATGTATCTCTTGATTCTGGATTTCCACTGAACGTAATTACCCGGTGCTAACATTGGTGGACGATCTTTGCTACCCGCTTCCATGATAGCATTATGAAGAGCATTCGATGATTGAGTTTGCAAATTGGTATTTGAATTTGACATTTTGATGTTGTGAATGGATATCGGATCTTAAGTAGGTAAAGTGATTGTTGTTGTGGATTGAAATCAATTAACGTTCACGGGATTTTACAAATCTTTGATTAAAACCGAGAAAAGAATGGAATCTTTCACGGGATTTTACAAAATCAAGAAGAAACCGTGAAACAATAATTAATTAGATGTTGATATTGAAAGGACTAACGGTGAAAGAGTGATTTAACAATGAGGGTTTATGAACAAAGTTAGGACTTAGGATGAATGGAGTATGAATTCCAGAGACTAAACATGTAACTTTCGAAATTAGTTTATAAAATTAAATATTTTCCCACCATGCATATCATCTTCTTCATTTCAAATTAAAAGATATATGACGTTTTATGTTATTGATCTCGCGGAGTGATACGGTAATCGTCGGTAAAAAATAAATATATCACGTTGATCGAAACGATGTCACGAACACGATGGTATATATCTCAAGTCCCGTCGTTTAACGTCACACAAAACCGAAAACCGAAAAAGAGCTTATACGTGAAACTGGTTCGGCTCTTTTTAAATTTTAACTAGTTCGGCTCATTTATACTTAACTCGATCGGTCCTTTATCTAACTTTGCTCGTTCGGTCCTAGTTAACTTAAACTCGATCGGTCCTTTATCTAACTTTGCTTGTTCGGTCCTAGTTAACTTAAACTCGATCGGTCCTTTACCTAACTTTGCTCGTTCGGTCCAATCTTAGAAAACTCGTTCGGTCCAATCTTAAAAACTACTTGTTCGGCCCGTTTAAACTTTACTCGTTCGGCCCTATTTAAAAAACTTGTTCGGCTCCCTTTAAGATTAGACTCGATCGGTGCTTTTAACGTTAACTCGATCGACTCATTATTTTGAGATACTCGTTCGGCTCTTAACAATATAACTTGTTCGGTGACTTCTTTCGATCTTGTGTTGAGCTCAACGAAAAACAACAAATATTTGCAAATGAAAATATGGATACTTTTCAAAAACAAAACAAAATGTTGGAATGTAGGAGACACAACATAAAAATGTTGTGTTTCCTTAGATGAAACAAGACTTTTTATATGATGGGAAGAACTTTGGCAGATTTAAATTGAGATAATATATTCTTTTGTGATGAAAACGTGGACAAAAACAACAAAAAAATCACGAAGCCGTGGACAAAATAACAAAAACAAAAAAATCACGAAACCCACCCGTGGCGATTGATACCAATTGTTATCCCAAAAGCTTAATCCATTTCACAACAATAAGCTATACCAATAAGCAAAAAGCTAGAAAGATAGAAAGAAAAGTTGGAAGATTTATTAGAGAGAAACTAGAGAGGTGGATGATTACACACACACACACAAGTGAATGAAATGGTAACCAACACCCTCTCCATGTGTGGAGAGGGTCCTTGGAAGATTACACAACACAAAACTGTGTGCAAATGGTAAACCCCTCTCTATGTGTGAGAGGGTCTTTTACCCAATGCCAAGTAGTAGGCGTATGGGCTTTCTACATGCGGCAGGGTTAGCATATTTGGCTTTGAGCCCGATCACGGACAAATATTAGATTACAATCCAAGCTGTTGAAACCGATAGCCTATTATAATACAAGAACTAGTTTGACTTCTTCGACCGATAACATTCTTGTTTGGCTTCATATAATTAAGGTAAACATTGTTTTTATTTTTCGGTTCGCGCATTTTTGTATCTTTACGATTAATCCTTTAAGTAGCGTACTTTTAAATATTAGATATGATTAATACCGTATTTAAAAAAATTTAGGGAAAGTAAACAATCAACCCATAGGGGGGAGCAACACACGGGACTAGGTGTATCCTTGGTATTGAGCCTTGCATCACTTTTACATTCGGCATTTTGTCTCAACTCATTTAAACTATTCTTAGTAATAGTACACCACAAGTCATATTATCACATCAAAAAATTCTGCTTTTGCTACTCCCTTCACCTTTGAACAATATTCACACCAACATACACCAAATCCATAACATTTCTTGAAGATCAAACAACATGCACACTAGTGAATATGGACTAAATAGTGTAATTAATATTGTGAGGTGATAAAGAGGTTTTTCAAGAAGGTTTTTACACAAGTTGGGCTGAAGTTATAAGGAGGTTTTTATAAGAGATTTGAGTAAAGAAATGGTGGCCAAAAGTTTTTGGGGAGATTAGTTAGAGTTTGAGCCTTAATCAAGTTGTTTTATTTTTGATCATTTGATAATTTTTTCCTTTTCTTGTGGTAAAATTTAATGAGTCTTGTTTTTGTTTTATTTTGATTTCCTAAATGCATAGGTATATGTATGATGGTAAAGATGATCAAGGAATAAAAGTGTTAATGCATGAATAGATCGAGGTTAGATTAACAAATTGACCATTAAAACAAGTGAGAAAACTTAAAAATTCGAGGCTGTAAGAACAGTACGTTTTATAAAGTCAGTAGGTTTGAGGTTGTATTTGATAGAATGAGGTCATAGATAATTTTCTTCAAGGAACATTTGCTATTTGCGATACTATAGTGGATATATAATAAAATGAGTTATGATCAAACACTAACAAATGTCAGATCTAGCCTTGTTGTACAAGTTGTGTAAACAAGTCATATTCTCCCGGGACTGACCCATTTAAAAAGTCAAAACTGTGGAATGTAGGAGAAGTCATTGTAGATTCTAAATACAGTTGGATGAGTCAACCAACTCTTTACGGATTGTAATGGCGTTAAAAATGGTGAAGTGAATTACAGGTCCGAAATTGTAACATGACATTTATGTATAAAAGTAAAATATAAATCATAAGTATATTTTTATGACTAAAAGTTAAACTAACAGAGGTTTACATCTGTAAGTGGATTTAATTATGCAAGCCAATCATATAAATATAATTAGTTATACCATTTACGATTTATCAAACTACGACTATTTCTTAACACGAAAGTATATAAAAAATTTTAAAAACCCCTAAATCTATATTTGTAAACAAAAAAACTGGTTTTGATTAAACCGAAGAGGTTGGACCACTTTTGGGAGTTTTAAAACGGCAAATTATATGATTAATAATAACCGACCTGGGAAACCGAAATTATAATTAAAGTCGTTTATGAGCTAATATGGAGTAAGGTTATTGGACCAATAGGCCCAATGAAGACAAATGCGATATATGGACTTAGAATAAGGCCCAAAACACTTGGACACTATAAATGGGTAAGACCTGGGCCTTAAAATGATATATACATAAAAGAAGCTTGAGGACTTGGTTAATGGACTTAATGGTAATATGTGACAAATTACTATTGAAATGTAAAAGTGGCAAATTTAAAAACATGTAAAAGCTTAGTTTAAAATACTTATATCATATAACTTGATTCATTGTTTAACTATGTATATTGTCTATATTTATTTATTTATGAGTTATCGTTAATTATTTTACCGATAGAATACCTAAGTCCGTTCCTAATTGTAAGGTCTTGGTTTGATCGACACGCTATCCCGAAGTTCTTATTATATAGCTATTCTCTTCGACATGATCTAGCAAGGTTATAGCCCTGCATTTTAATTTTAATTGTTATATTAATCACGCCGGGGGGATTTACATGTTATTTTAAAAAAATTAACACAAGGGACCCGAATGTATGCTAAGTAGTCTTGATTATTATAAGTTAAGTTAGACTCGCTAGATAAAAGACCGCGGAAAATCATGAATAGTTAACTACGAGGTAATGGTGCCGCTTATAAAATGAAATTAGTTACTATTTAGAGGTTGGCACCTCCAATCTCGTGTACGATGGCTATCGCATGTGCAGAGAATGACACACCGGATGGTTGTATAGAGTGTAATATGCACTATAGGAGGGTATATGTAGTAGTTCTTTTTAGATGGTAAGTTCATTGTCATGAGACTTATTTAACCCCCCTATACTTTGTATGATCCAATCGTTATTCTTTGATGGCTTTTGAGAAATGACTATTGTGTTCGGCATTTATTATATATATATTTCAACTCTATGGATTCACTCAAATCATAATTGTTGACTTTTTAGCATGTTTATCTCAGGTTCCTTGAGGTATTTGATGATGCGTTTTTGGCGAAAGATACTGAAATATACTATTTGAAGGCCCCATTTAAAGAAAATCATTCGAAGAAATATTGAAAATGATGTATGATTATGAAATATCTAGGATATGTTGTGAACCTTTTATTTTGAATGGTTATAATTTTAAAAAACTATCTCTTTTTCGAGTTGTTTTTCTAGGCTTGAGTTATTTGTTTAAGTACGTAGCACCCTAAAATGACCTCTGATATGTGAAAATGGGGGTGTTAAACTTTTATATTGAACTAGAACATAAATTTCTAAGGTGGTTTTACGGTCTTATTCATATTGTATATACTTGTGATGGCGTTGATCCTATTTTTCCTTGTATTGTGCTTAGACTATGCATCTGTAGGTATCTAGTAGAGGAATTTTACTCCTGTAGAGATAACAAATGTTTGTTAGTGGTCTGTATTGGTCTTTTTATTTTTTTTATGGAATGCTTCCTCTTTTTGTGTTGTACTTGATGATTACTTAGGTTCAAGAGACCTAACTTTTCTTGTTTTGTTCATTGATGTGACAGCAACCAATTTCTTTTTTTCGACTTGGGAGCTGGGACATGTCTTGAACCATACAACTAACACATTTGAACGCGTTCTTGTAAACTTACAAGATAGTCTACGAAGGATTCAATAGGGATTCCTGTTTTCTAGCTCATTCTACAAGTTCACGTAGTGTGTCAGTATGTTCCTAGGTTTTATGTAGATAATTCTCATGTGCTTCCCTATTGTTCTTAAGTCTATGAGAAAGAGGTTCTAAGTCTAACCTGAACATTCGTAGAGTTAACACACTTGAACTATTTACTGATTCATTATTATCAGACACATTTATTCCTTTTAATGTTGCAATGTGTGCTCTCAACTTGTTATGAGGTGCTTGGCAAGTAACTGAGCTTTTGAGAGGATAATTACAAAAAATTCATTATTGTAGGAGCATACAAATTCGCTAAAAAGATCTAGTTATTTTGAAAGCTTTTTTGTTTCTGTTGTAATTTCATTCGAGTGAAATAAGACTGATTTTGAGTCTTGAACATGTTTTGAACAGTCATTTCATTTTTGAAAGCTCGGCCTCAAGTGTGAATTCTATTTTACTCTACAATAGCTTTCTTTCTCATACTTTCATAATCATCAATGACTTCTAAAGAATTTACAGTAGTATGCACAAGATCTTAAGATACGATTAGTTCCAAGAGTCGATCATTTGCAAGAAGAAGTTCTTTCTTTTGACAGTAAAAAAATTTCTTGTCTACAGAACCCTGTTCACAGCTGCTTCCTATTGGTTAAAAAACCTTTTTTCATTTATTGAGTTCATCGTGAAGACCTTTCAAAATCCTTAAATGATTCCCTTAAAGAATTTAAAAATGGAATTACTTGTGTTATGAAAACCTCTTTGGTATGTTCAAAACTCCATGTACCATCAGTTATTTCCGAATGTGTGGTTCTTTCTTTCATCACCTTATCAAATTTGGCCAAGGTGATTTTTAGTCTTTGAAAATTTCATTTACCATACCAAGCTTTAGAATTTCACTAGGAACCTCTACGTTAACTGGTGTAGGTGGATGATAGAAACAAAGAAGTCTCGGTCACTAGTAGTTATTTAGCATTTACTAGCTCGTTAATTAATGATATTTAATGTAATCGGGCCGACAAAGAAAAAGCCCGAAAAGCCCATCCAAAGGCCCATATGGCCGGCCCCTTTGAGGGTTATAAATACCCTTCACATGTCAAGGTTTAGGGTATGTGATGAACTCTGTAAACACAAAACTCATATCTCTTGTAAGTTTAATCATCCTTCATTATTTTTCTTTCTAATTTTTCTCTTGATCTTTAAACCTCAATCTTTCTTATGAGATGAATAATTATTGGAACCATTTTTGAAATCAACAAGTTGAAAGATCAGCTTCAAGGGAAAGATGAGTTAATCAGGAAGTTAAAGGCTCAAATCGGTAACTTGAAAGAAGTTAGTGCCGACTCCAATCTAAGTACTCTAGAATTTCAAGCCCTAGAAACTGAAAATACCCAGTTAAAAGAGGTACTCAATGCTGTTAGGATTAAGAATGATAGCCTTAGGGATGAAAACGTGTCCATTAAAAAACGTTATTAAGATTTAAATCAGTCTAAGGCAGAAAGTAATAGTAATGTGAGTAGTAGATCAGTTGTCCCTAAGAGACCCAAAGTACTTGCTCCTGGTCTGTATGCCATGACACCCAAGTATATCCCTCCTCAGAAAAAAACAATAGGGAAGCCAATACTCCTTTGCCTAAGGAAATAGAAGTTGCCTCTGCAAAACCTCATCACATGATTGCACCTGACTCATCTAGGTATAGCTCAAATGACGTGGTTCATAATCACTATCTAAAGGAAGCTAAGAAACAGACATATTAAATAGGCAGGAATTCCAAAACTAGTGTGATACCTTCTGCTAGATCATAAAGCACAGCTAATGGTAGCAAACCAAAACCTAGGATCAATAACCAAAAGTCTAGGAATTGGCATGCATCTAAGACTAGTTACGTAACGACAAAGACTGTGCCCATAGCAGAACACTCTAGGAATTCTAGAAATTTTTCTGACTCCAAACATTTTGTTTGCTCTACATGTCAGAAATGTGTCTTTAATGCAAATCATGATCATTGTGTAACAAAATTCCTAAATGAAGTCAACTCACGTGCTAAGGTTCCATCCAATAAGACAACGAACAAAAACAAACACGTAGAGCAAATAAGTGTTGCAAAGAAACCAGAAAGACAGATCTTAAAAGGTCATAGGTTTTCAATCAAAAAGACTTTCGTTGTGCATGAGAAAACAATGACTCCTAGATCTTGTCTTAGGTGGAAACCGACAGGTAAAATTTTCAAGACAGTTGGTCTTAGGTGGGTTCCTACTGGAAAGATATTCACATCTAGCACAACCAAGGTTGACAGTGAATCCACAAATGGTTCAGATGAAGATATCACTAACCAATATGAATACAAACAAACTCTTGATGTCAGTGCAGGTACTCCTAACTTAAGTGCAGGTACTTCTTTCAATCCTAAAAAGGAAGGACTCAAAGTTTAGTTGCTGAAAAGATTGATATCTCAAAAACCAGGGCTTCAAGGAATTCTGATCTGATGAACAAGCAATGACTTTTGTACAACCCAGTACAGGACTCAGACCTAACTCAATGGCTCTTGGACACAACGGTGCAGGACCCGAGATTAACAATTTATAGTTAGAACGAATTGGTTTTGGGCTTGTAACTACTCCAACAACACATAGTGTTCCTCCAACAGAGAAAAATTGTCGCTACAGCTTAAACAATTACTATAACTCTTTAAATAGAAAACGTGTCAATGTTTGAGGGGGAGAATCAGTACTACTAACAGTCTTGTAGGAAATGCTCACAAAGGATTTTTGGACTCATCAGTTCTTCTTACATGAGAAGTATTTAATCTAGCATGTGAGAAAAGCTGTTGCTGATTATGTTGTTGAACGATTGGAACGAACCACAAGCTGCTTCTTCAGACAGATTGATTTATCACTCTAGTCTACGTATATTTCAGGTTTCGTTTCAATATTTATTAAATATATGTGCGTTAAAGTTATATATCTATATCCTCATTGATTGAGGGGGAGTTTAAATTTATTTTAAGTCCATTGTTGATCAAAACCATACAAAAAAGTTGCATACTTTTGATCGAGGGAGAAAATGTGACTTAAAAAAATGTGACTTAAAAATATTGATAACTAATGATTCAATTGTTTATATGTAATAGCTTGAACCTTGCATGTGCAAAACAACTTTCTAATATCGATGCACATGTGTAGGGGGAGCAAAAAGATTAATATATTCTAAAATGTCAAGATACCAAAACTTTTGTGTTATACACAAGTATCTTGATAATCTACAAAGAATCTTTTGCTTCATGATCTTGGTTTCATATATGTGATTGGATAGCGGAAATTGCATGGTAATGTATCATCTTATATCCCTCGGGATATCTTTCTAAAATTTGATAGTGCTGTTGAGTGTTGATCTGTTAAACAGTTTTTAGCAGGTTAAGCTTCTCAGTTCCTATCGTTTGTTTTTTAAGAACCATCAAAGCATTTTCCTCCAAATTAACGGTCAGCTTGACAGGGTTTAATGCTAGTTTTGGACTGAAAGTTGGTAGTCTTCTGCAAAAAACTTTCATGCTGATTCAACGATTTCAGCTACACTCTTTGATCTGTTTTTCAAAGTTTTTGTGCCATAGACTTTACGGTTACTTAATCTGTATTAAGGGGTGACCTATGTTGGCAAGTGAGCTAATGTTTTTTTAAAGATTGGAATAGGTTATGCTGAACATGAATTATACGATATAGTCAGCAGATAGTAACTGTTCTGACTCACTCTTTACCATTCTAGTAGTAGCAATGGCTCTATTAGTGTGTTAGTCTACGGACATTGGTCTAGAGAAAAAGCAAGCATACAGGAGATTGATACTTCGGTATTGGGAGGACTTAAAGGCTTTGCGCTGGCAAACACTGTCAAGGAGGTTCTTATAATGAATCTACCTGATCATAGGTGCAGTACTCGTACTGTAATCATCGATCCTCATGGAATCAGAGGTTATTGCAACCGACAAGATTGAGTATCTTCATTTATACTCGGTCTCTTCAATTTTAAAACCTCAATGTGTTAAAAATGTTTTTCTATGAACACATTAAGTGGATTTTCATATAAATGTTTTTTGTTGGTGATCAATTTTTGGAATTAGGATAAACGACTTAAGGAATCGATGTAAACCACATGCTCAATAGCAAAGACTTCAAAGATATCAGTAAGCTAAATATTAAAGTTCCGAACTCTAAAATCAAAGACTTCTTCCAAAATGTTAAAGAAATGAGAATGAAAAAGATATAACTTATAAAAGCTTTCAAGATTACAACAAGTTTGAGCATGGTTCCAAATCACGTTTTAGAGTCTCGACGAGTATAGCATTTTTTTATATTTTATTCATTATATTAAACCGTGATTAAAGCAATGACCACAAAATATTAAAAATCTTTATAATTTTATATAATTATATACCATATTTCATATATATTGGTTTCCAAAAGTGGCCTATTTAAAACAAAAACAAAAATTAACCTTACATTATAAAAATATTATCCATTTTTATATGTTATTACCATTGCATAGTGTGGATATATATATATATATATATATATATATATATATATAAATCATTCTATATATTTTTTGTTAAGAATAACACAAATGGTAATGGTGTAAGGTGTTCAGGCTAGAGCTAAATGTGAAATGTGCAAAAGTTTACGTTAAATACGAAAATAAAAGTACGAACTAAAAAATTATCAGTACGCTGAACGAAAAATAAAAGTACGACATATAAAATATATATGTAAGATGATCAAAGTAAGTAAAACATATAGACTAAAGGTAGACTAAAGTCGGTTTCATATGTAATGTACGTGTAACGATGTACGCGAAATAACCTATCTGGTTACCCGTAAAATTTAATTTATGCCAAAATAAAAATAAAAATATATAGTAAATGTACGAGGTTAAATGTTTACCTGAAAATATGAATCGTTGCTCAAATGCATGCTCGTAATCGATGTTAAATAAAATGACAATTCAAGCTCAAAATGACCCGACAAGCACAAAATAATTTAATACAAGTAACTTTAGTCGAAGACGTTATAGCAACTCTAATGGTTGTTAACCTGAAATAGACAATTGTCACATCCTTCCCCCGTTAGAAAGAATCTCGTCTCGAGATTCAGCTCGACTTAGCCAATGATTGTGCACTCGTAAATAGGTGTGGGTACTTGCGCTTGATCTTGTCTTCGCGTTCCCACGTGAACTCGGGAACTCTTCGCGAATTACATCGAATTTTAACAATAGGAATTCGACTATGCTTTAGTCTCTTGACCTCATGGTCCGTAATTTCCAATGGCTCCTTTATGAATTGGAGCTTGTTAATGATTTGTATTTCCTCAAGCAGAACGACAAGCGTCTTTGTCGGTTAAGTACTTTTTCAAATTTAAGATAGGAACACTTTAGGAATTCTACATAGCTCCTATGGTAGCTCAAGTCGGTAAGTTACCGGACTAACTCTACTTTGTACCTCAAAGGGTCCAGTGTATCAAAGGCTCAACTTTCCTTGCATACCGAAACGTATCATGTCCTTTCACGTCAAAACTTTAAGAAGTACTTGGTCTCTTATTTGAAATTCTAGGGGTTTCTTGCGGTTGTCAGCATAACATTTTTTTGTCAGCTCCTATCTGTCTTTAATCGTTCTTAGATTCTCGTGATCTTATCAACAGTCGCTTGAATAATAACTAGTCTTGTTAATTTTCTGTCTCCCATCTCTATCCAACAAGGTGGCGATCTACACTTTTGTCTGTACAAAACTTCAAAATATGTGCATTTGATGCTAGTGTGATAACTGTTGTTGTACAAGAATTCTACCAAATGTAAGTGTGTGTCCCAACTACATGCTAGATCAATCACACAAGCCCTCAACATGTCCTTCATGGTTTGTATCGTTCTTTCACTTTGACCATCCGTCTGTGGATGGTAAACAGTACTCATATCAAGTTGAGTATCTAAAGCCTTCTGTAGTAGTTTCCAAAAGTGCGATGTAAACCGACTATCCCTATATGAGATAATGAAAATGGGTACTCCATGCCTTGGTACTATTTCCTTGATGTATAACTCAACAAACTTATCCAACTTGTAGTCTTCTCGGATCAGAAAGAAGTGTGTAGAATTTGTTAATCGATCGACGATAACCCATATTGAGTCATGCCCTCTCAACGTTCTAAGTAACCTTGTCACAACCATCGTGATCTTTACCCATTTCTTAATAGCTTCAATATTTACAAGGTTGACATGAATTCCCTTTGCATTGACCATGTGGCCGAGAAATTATACTTCTCGAAACCAAAACTCACAGTTGGAGAATTTGGCATACCATTTCTCGTCCTTGAGAAACCTTAAAATGGTATTTAAGCGTTGTTTATATTCTTTCTTACTTTGTGAGTAGATGGGATTATCATCAATGAACACTATCACAAACTTATCCAAGTAGGGTCTACATACCCCGTTCATCAGATCCATAACAGCCGGTGCATTAGTCAACCTAAAGGGCATGACTAGAAATTCGTAATGCCCGTACCGCGTCCTGAACGTTGTCTTGGGGGTGTCTTCTTGCTTGACTCTTATCTAATGATATCATGACCATAAATCAATCTTTGAAAAGTAAGTTACTCTTGCAGTTGATCGAATAGATCATCTATTCGAGGGAGAGGATATTAATTCTTGATGGTCAATTTTTTTCAATTCCTTGTATTCGATACATGTGCGTATCAAGCTGTCTTTATTTTAATGAAAAGCACTAGTGCATCCTAAGGTGATGAACTTGGTATTATCAATCCTTTGCTTAGAAGTTCTTGTAGTTTCCTGGACAATCTTGCATTTTTTTTGTACGAAACAATATGGTGCCATAGCCACCAGTGCCGCTCCGACACAAGGTCGATCCAGAACTCGACTATCCTAGTCGGAGGGAGTCCAGACAAATATTCCGGAAAGACCTCGGTATGATTCCTTTCTATTGAAATATTTTAGATATTCTTCACATTGGCTCATTTGCCCACTATATGTGCTAAAAATGTGACATGATCCTTCTTTAGGTATTTTCCCATCTTGATAACCAACACTAGTTTCAAGTCCTTTTCGGTCCTATCTCCTTGTACCACTAGTATCCTTCCGCCTGCTAAAGGGATTCAAATGATTTAAAGCGACACAAAATATACAAATCTTTATAAATTTATATATTTATATCATATTTCAAATATATTGAGTTTACAAAAAGTATCATATTTACAATATTAACCTTAATATTTAAAATTATCATACCACATTTTTAGCTTGTTTTTAACATTTGCATAGTGTGAATATATTTATATCATTTTAATTTTTTTTTGTTAAGTATATACACAAATGGCTAATGGTGTAATGGTGGTGCAGGCAAGAGCTAAAAATGTGAAACAAGCAAAGTTTACGTAAATACAAAAAATAAAAGTACGACATATAAAATATATATGTAAGATGATCAAAGTACGTAAAACATGTAGACTAAAGGTAGACTAAAGTCGGGTTCATAATTAATGTACGTGCAACGATGTACGCGAAATAACCTATCTGGTTACCCGTAAAATTTAATTTATGCCAAAATAAAAATAAAAATATATAGTAAATGTACGAGGTTAAATGATAACCTGAAAATATGGATCGTTGCTCAAAGGCATGCTCGTAATCGAGGTTAAATAAAATGAAAATTCAAGCTCAAAATGACCCGACAAGCACAAAATAATTTAATACAAGTAACTTTAGTCGAAGATGTTATAACAACTCTAATGGTTGTTAACCAGAAATAGACGGTTGTCACAGATACTGACTATCTAAAGGAATCATCATACCTATGTGTACCTCTTTTATCAAATATTTCTACTTCTTTGTGAATAGGCTTAGTGATTAGCCGATCGAGGAAATATTAAATGAATCAGAAACATATCAACTTCAAGGCTTCTAAAACTACGTAATTATTTCCAAACAATCCTAAGCCTTTTAAAACTATGAGGTGTTGTTAATCTTGGTCGTCTGTAGTTTTAACCCTAAGCCACTAATCTTGAAATTATATTTAAGCCCCTAAAGTTATTAACTTATGACAACTGAAGCCCTTGGAGTTAAAAATAAATTAACTCCCCCTCAAATTATTATCCATTAAGTTAAAACTTTTTCCATATAATTACCGTGACTTGTTAAAGATAATTCAAAAACACTTTCTCCCCCTCGAACAAAGTCTCATATTCTATTTAAAGATTTATTGTATTTGTTCTAGTGGTCGAAATTTCTTAAAAATCTGTTTGTAATGTCAAAAACCGTTAGGTCTTGAATTATGGATCGAATAAGCTATTAGTGTGTGTTTAGGTGTTTATGTGTATTTGTTATAGAGAGAGAGAAATAGTAGAGAGAGAAAGTAGTTAGAGAGAAGGAAGAAGGAGAGATAGAGTAGAGAGAGAAAGTAAAAGGAGAGAAATGAGGATTGGATTAGAAGCATTACCTCACAAGTGAGGTGGGAGGGGTATTTATACCCTTTACAACATGAGCTCTTCAGCTCTTGCCTTTTACATAGCCTTGTCTCGTGATTACATTTTAGTCACGAGAACTTTACCTAACTATTACACACTTAATATTTCACTAATTATTACAAGACATTTATCTCAATAAGATCGTAACTTTTATCGTTCCTAACAATCTCCCCCTAAGGGACGATCATTGAGATATCTATTTGATTACATTAATGATCAACACTTTCTATTTCTAACAATCTCCCCCTAAGGGATGATCATTGAGATCTCTCTTGTGACCTTGATCTTTTATCTTTAATGCTCATTGTCTTTAGTCTTGTTGTGTAATAGTGGTCTCGTTCCAATCATGCTCTCGTGATCTTGATCTTTATCTTTTGTTTTCTTTCATCTTTGCCTCTAAGATCTATTCATATCATCATTGCTTTGTCAACATAATTACCGTGAATCTGTAACACCCCCAAAATGGGTCGCAGCGGAATATGGGTTGGAGAGTGTTACTTCATAGATCAATAGCACGAGATATGAGAACGACCTCTATATGAGTCGTTTAAAATTGATACATTGGATTAAATAGACTTGTTTGTTACAATAGCCGAAGCTTAAATAGTTCATCCATGAAAAGTAAAGATTTTAAGACATAACAAATATTCCCAAAATGTAATGCATCCAAATCTTTATAGTAATGACTCCAAAATGATGACCACCAATGTATCCTTGTTTCTCGTACCTTATTGACCTGAGAAAAACATGCTTTAAAACGTCAACATAAAGTTGGTGAATTCACAGGTTTAGTAAATGTATAAAATAGGACCACAAGATTTCCAATGTAAGACATGTAACACATACAATATCTCAAAAGTAATTACGAGTGCACTAAGTTCATGACACCGAAGCTCGACATATATGTATGCAATTTAATGCACTAAATGTGCCCATGTAGATGTTCAACCCGCAACATCCAAATTGTTCCGACATGTATACGTTCGTTGTTTCAGTACCTCCGAAACTGATGAGCGCTACTCACCCGAACGGGGATGTCAATCCCAAATAGATCTATTCATAACATTCGCGCTCGCTAACTAGCAATTGACAGTTCATGATAGTGGGCAATAGTGGGTTTAACTACTTAGACCAAATCGTAATATGTTTAAAAGAGTACTTGCGTCCAAATGTAAAATGATGCATGTTTCTCACCCCAAAGTAGTAAAACAATGTAACTTTTACTGTTCATCACAGTTTATATAAATTATTTTTATAAAATTAAATATGTGTAACTTGTTTAAATCATAACTCGTTCGTTATAGCTCCGTTTCTCGAGATCCTTATGTCCTTGGATTAGTATTAAGAAAATTTATCAATTTATTACTTTTATAAAATTTTAAACCACTGATGAACAGTAGTATTTACTATTCACAACAGTTTATAAAAAGTTGTTTTTATAGAATTTATGTATATAACTTGTAAAATACGTAACTTGTTCGTTATGATTCTGTTTTTCGAGTTCTTTATGTCCGTGGGTTCGTATTAAGGAAATTGATCAAAATATTAGATTTATGAGATTTTTACCTCTGACGAACAGTAACTTTTACTGTTCATCACAGCTTATAAAATTGTTTTTATAAAGTTAAATATATATAACTCGTAAAATCCATAACTTGTTCGTTATAATCCCGTTTTTCGAGTTCCTTACATGCCTATGATCCTTGTAACGAGCACTAGTTTTATAAAATATAAAACATAGGGTATTTAGTTCAAATTCCAATAGTGTGTATAAATATATAATTAGGGTTTTTAATTTATAAGTTAGTTTACAATGTATATGTACCCCCCCTGTCCCCCCCCTCTTTTCCTCTTTTTTTTTTTTTTTCTTTTTTTTTTTTTTTTTTTTTTTTTTTTTTTTTTTTTTTTTTTTTCTATTTTTTTTTTTTTTTTTTTTTTTTTTTTTTTCTTTTTTTTTTTTTTTTTTTTTTTTTTTTTTTTTTTTATGTTTTTTTTTTTTTGTATGCGATCCTTATTTGTCCTTCGGATTAGTATTAAAAAAATTTATCAAATTTTTTCTATTTTTATAAATTTTAAACACTGGATGAACAGTAGGATGTTTTAACTATTCACATCAGTTTATAAAAATGTTTTTATAGATTATATATATATAACTTGTAAACTACGTAACTTATTCGTTATAATTCCGTTTTTCGAGTTCTTTGTGTCTGTGGGTTCGTATTAAGGAAAATTATCAAAATATAAGATTTATGAGATTTTTATATCTGATGAACAGTAAAAGTTACTGTTCATCACAGGTTATAAAATTATTTTTATAAGCTAATTAAATATAACTTGTAAATTTCCGTATCTTGTTCGTTATAATTCCGTTATCGATTCCTTATCATGCTTTACGATCTTATAATGAGTACTATTTTTATAAAATATAAAACAATAAAGTTTATAGATTTTCGCGAATTTCAACATATAATATATATAGCCATAATTAGGTTTCTAATTAAAAAAGATGAGTATGTTACATTCATTTTAATTAGGAACCCTTGTCACCATTAATTTACCAAGTGTTGTACCGTATATTTCACATGTATTTAGTCCTCAAATGTCCATGTCCTTTTCAATATGAAATCAAATAAACTTTATATTCTTTAAAATAAACTAGGTGTGGGATTAAACTAATGCAACAAATATGAAAACAATAGGAAATTAATAAACGAGTATTGAAAACTTTAAATAGACCTTATAGGAATCAAGTAGGATGATGAACACGAGATGTAAACCACAATCAAGCCTTTAAAACCAAAACCCTAATCAAGAAAACCCTAAATATGTTTTCTTGATTAATCCTTGTTTAAGAACCGAATCCAAGCTTCCACACACTCCTTGTGTAGTCATTAGGTAGTCTTAGATGCAACACCTTGAATGCTTGGAATACCTTGGATGCAAAAGAAAAATGGAACCCTAAATAATTAAGGTATGCCGTGGGTTTGAGATGGAAAAAGGGAAGAGTTTGCTTGGATTTTTCTTTTATGAAAGTGTAAGAGTTATAAGGAGTTAGGGCTTGCTTTATATAGGAAGTGGTGTGAAGAAAACCACTTAAATGAAACCATGGGGAGTGGAAATGGTTTAGGGTACATTGGCAAAGTGTTCTCCTCCTCCCTAGGCAAAAACCACGGCACAAAGGGGGTTTAGGGTACATTGACATGCCAATCTTTAGGTAATTGGGTCCAAGTACAAATGGTGTAAGATTTACAAGTTGTAAAAAGGATTTTACAAAGATTAAATGATTTAATTCATGGGAAATTGCCTAGGTCCGGTTCTAAAGTGATATAGGAGAGAAAAATGATTAAATTTTGAGTATTGGGTATAAACGTGGGTATTTGTTTAAGTGTAGATAGGTAAAGGTGCTTCCGGGTACGACCGAATGTAATTTATTGCGAAACGTAAGCGTTTTACGTAACCAACAAAAATAAATTATGAAAAGTTATAAATTATACTCCTAATAATCATATAACACTTGCTTTTATGTAACTTTAATTCGTTTGTTGTCCGTTTACATTGATTAATTGATTTTTAGTTTAGACGCGTTTGAACTACTAAGATAATAATTAAAAGCGAACGCGTAAAATCTATAAATTATAATAAGATGGAATTTATTAAAGTTGAAATAACCTGAAACTGAGAAATGTTAACATCGTGTTGTCACTATAATACTGTATAAAAATTATTAGATGTGCCACTATATTTGTATTAATAAATTTTAGGTGGTAACACTTACAAAGTGTCAAAATATTTGGTGAGTCACTAGTTTGCATCAAAAATAATTTAGTGTGTCACTAAATTAGAGTATAAAGTTTTGTGTGTATCATAATTAAATGTTATAAAGATGAGTTTAATTGTAAGGAAATTATAAAAATAAAGAATAAAAATACGTTCATGATGGGACAATTAATTTACGTTATTATGGTTCATAAATGAGAAGTTATGATTTGAACATAACATATTAATTAAAACATTATCATTAACGTCAGTATTGATCTCAAATATGGCTTGACTAAATCAACAATCGTACTAAAATCCGTCCCATTCCTTTCTATCAAATCTCCATTTCACAATTACCAATATTATTATTTGATATTTATATATATATATATATATATATATATATATATTATATATATATATATATATATATATATTTATATTTTATATATTACTATATATAATTTTACTATATAATATATACATATACATATATATACATATACATATATATACATATACATATATATATATACATATATATATATATAGAATCCGGATCGATTGAGAAGGTTTTTATTTTGAGAAGATTGAGAAGGTTTTCAAAAATGATAGATTTTTAACTTTGATTCAAGTTTTTCAAGCGTAAAACTCATTTTAATATGTTTTCTAATTGAAATTGTGTAAAAAAATTTTGAATCGATGTTAAAAAATCTCTCGTTTTGCAATATTAGTGAAATATTGAATCTTCTATATAAATTTAAGGAATCATACATAACTCGATTTTAGAAATGATTTGTGAATTAAATTTGTGATTTATAGCTTTGATTAACTATTAAATGATGTTTACTTGTGAATCAAATTTATGTATATATTATTTATATTATATTTATATGATATCTGTATTCTATATATATATTTTAGGTATATATATATATATATATATGTTATATTATATATATATATATATGTTACATATATAGTATATAATATGTTATAATTTATTATTATATAATATGTATATTCATATACTTATAATATTATAACATATGATCATTAACCGAATTCGGTTGTAACCGAATTAGGGCAGTCACAACCGAAATACACCAAAACAAACCCTAGATCGAATCTTTCTATTGTCACGCCTTGACAATAAGTAAACCTAAATAATAAACCCCCTGGAACTGACCTGGGTTCGAATCTCAGATAGATTAACCCTAAAAGAATCAACCGAAAATGATAGGAGGGTTTATAGAAAGAACCGAAAATCAAGTAAAACCTTATTAGGGTTTTATATGTCGTCTGATTTAATTAAGGGGAAAAGAGAGGAGTATTTGTGTGTTGTTGGATCTGATATCACACATGAATGAGCAGGAGGTTGAGGGTTTATAAAGCCCTCAAACCATTCTTTAGATAAGACTAAAAGACTTAGAGTTTAAGTCTTATCTTAACTCCAAGCTTTATCACAAACACCCTCCTCCTTATCACCTAGGTTCAACGCATCTAGACTCCCTCTAGAATGATCCATATGGCTGGCTAGCTAGTTAGGACACCATAGGATTCTTGTCTAAATCGTTTTGGTCCAAATGGTTTACATAGAAAGCATTTCGTGAAGTATTTAAACGTACTCTAAATGTTTAACGTGTGTGCCCCCAATAGGCTCACACACTTCTAGTCGTATGTGTGCGCATCCAACTACCATAATCCAACAGCTCCCACTTGGGAGTTGGAGTAGCAGACTGCCCATATACTAACGACGGAAACGTCTAGCAACACTCACATTCGTTTTTAAAACTAGAAGTGTCTGAGATCAAGTTTCATAAACATTCTCAGTAGCATGGTTATTTTATCTCTTGCTATAATCATCCCTTTGTTCAAATACCGTTAAACCATGGATATGGATCCTAACTCATTCCATATAGTTTAACCATTTAGATTCTCGTTATAGAACTTAATACAGATATACCAAATGTAATCAAGAATCATCTTGCATTACCCTTTGGGTTCGGCCGAAAAATTTATCTGATTAATTCTGGAGAGGCGCCAATGGTATCATACTGCACATCAAGTGGAGGAACAAATTCTTTGTTGAATACAAGTGTTGTGAATGCTGCTTCACATCACTTCCAATAATAGTCTTTATAACTACCATTTTCAGGACAGCGTTTGACTTAGAATTAAAAAGTGATATCCACACATACCAGAACTTGTTTGTATTCTCAAGTCTAAGGATGACTTAACTAACCATTTTCAAAATTTTACTTATGACAACGGATCCATAAAGTAAACATTTGAAGGTTGGGGTGTCCAATACGCATCCCTTGTGAGTAACATATGAGTTTGGTGGGAACCATCCATATATTCAAAGAATACAACCAACACTCACATTCGCCTTATGTAACAATACTCCCATACTGTTAACCGACAATGGACATATTTAGAATGATAAATCATTCAAGGATTAAATATGCAAATATAGGACAAACAATTGTTATATGAATGATAACAAATACCTCGTATCTTTATTCATCAGAAAATAAAATTGTCTTACAATCCCAATTATCCAAATGACTAATAAACACATATTTACATGATACTACTAGCTGGAAGCATTCCAATATTCCTAGTAAGTTCTGAATGCTTTGGAAAAGCCAACCCTTTTGTAAACGGATCAGCTAAGTTGTCATCTGTGTGAATTTTTTCTAACTTTATGTCACCAAATTCAATAACTTCACGAAGATAGTGAACTTTGGCACGGAAATGTCTAGCACCTTTAGTGATTCCAGATTCATTAGCTATAGCGATTGCTCCAGTATTATCACAATACATATTAATAGGTTTTTCAATTGTGGGTACCACACCAAGCCTAGAAATGAATTTCCTAACCCATACGACTTCCTTAGAAGCATCAAAGGCAGCAATATACTCAGCTTCTGCAGATGAAGTAGCGAAAATCCTTTGTTTGGCACTCTTCCAATCA